>PVJI01001407.1:0-183234 GCA_004026765.1 Micronycteris hirsuta
GCATTATTCACAATAACGAAAAGCTGGAATAACCCAAGTGTCCATCAATGGATGAGTGGATAAACCAAATGCGGTATTAGTAGACAAATGGAATCTAGGTAGCATTTATATAGTGTAATTTCATTCCTATGAGGAAGGACATCCTGTCATATGCTACACCACGGATGAACCCTGAAGACATATTGCTCAATGAAATATGCAGTTACACAAATATTGCATGATCCCTTTCACATAAGGCACCTCGAGTACAGAGACAGAAAGTCTCTGTAGAGACAGAAAATGCAAAGTGGTTACTGGGTGGGCGAGGTGAACAGGAAGTTATTGTTTAATAAGTACAGAACTTCAGTTTTGCAAGATGAAAAGAGTTCCGGAGATGGAAGGTGTGCAGTGAGAATATACTTAATACCACTGCATTGTATACTTAATAACAAAGTTGGTAAATTTTATGGTATGTGTATTTTACCACAATTTAAATTAAAAAACAAAAAAAAAAAACTATTCTGGCTATTGTAACTCCCTGGCCTAGATCCTCAAAGGTTTGGAAATTTCCTAGTCATTGGGGTATGTCCCTCTGTTTGTCCCCAAAAGACAGCAAACCAGTCCAAGAAGTCTCTCCGGGTCACCAGCCCATCCTGTGAGTTAAATGCTGTAAAGGGTACGCGGGTAAAGCAGACACGGCTCTGCCCTCACCGGGCGACGGTCAGGGCAGGAGATGGGCATGCAGGCACCGAACACCTTCCCAAGGGAGTCTCCAAGGTGTCCCCTCACCTGGGAAAACGTGATCTCTCCCCTCATGACACGGACAATGGAGCCATCGGAGCCTCCTTTCCTGAGAGCTCCAACCAGAAAGCCTCTGGAAGACACAACATCATGAACATCCCAGTGACTTCATCACAGTGGCATATGGGGAGACACTATTTATATCTATGGCAGGCAGCTAGACAGACATGAGCAGAACAAGGACAACAGGCTGGGTACAGAAAGAAGGTCACCAGGGCGGAAAGCCTAGGGTGCTAGCAAGAGGCAAAAACCGGGAAAACAAGAACCTCCAGCGCCCAGGGTTAACCTTCCCTCCCCTATCGCTGGTTGCGTAGTTTGGCCCCGCGCCTTACCTTTCATATCACTGATCGCGGGGCTCGGACCCTCCCCTGATCTTTCCTGCCTGGCACTTCGCTTGACGTGCAGTAGACCCCCATAGAGGAGGAACAAGGGGCAGAAGAATAGCCTCGTATGACCTCCATACAAGCCCTTCCACAACTACTCCCTTAAGCATTCACCCCTAAGGATAACGGCTACCCTTCAGTGTGTTTCGGCTCAGGGCCAGCAAAGCAACAAAACCAAACAAGCGACGCCATGGCTGACCTCACGACCAGCTGCGATGACTACTGACTCTGGTGCTGACCAACCAGAGGAGACCACGACCCTGAGAGAAACCCCTGCAAAAGCTGATGAATATTCTATTGAGATCCTGCCCTGGAACTCCCCTAAAATCTCCACCCTTAAAAGCCCTTACTTAGGCTGGAGGACCCTCTCAGGAGCACACGCGAAACTTTCCCACCCTCCCCCCAACCCACCCCTGCACGTTACATTTACCTTCTCTCTCCTAAGCTCCAAAGGCCCCTTTTGCCTCTAGAACTTGTTTCCAGAATCCATTTCTTGTACATCTGTGACTTCCTAAATAAACTCTCCCCTATAGTTTGAGTCTTGCCTCTGAATTCTTTCTTAGACAAAACTCAAGTACCAAGGTTGCTGAACCAAGGTCTGGTCTGACTCTACCGATATGACACCTGGTATCATTTTCTCCCTGTCAATGTATCCAGGGACAAATGCTGTTAGAGGCGTTCTGCCATGGATGGAATGGAGCTGAGTATTTTGAAGATTGCTTCCTTTTCTGAGTTCCTTCTACCTCATGCCAATGTTTATAAATTAGACTGTATTTTGAGTGATGTCAGAACAAGCCTAACATTTTAAATATCTATTAGTATGGATACCGTTTAATATCATTTTAAAGGTTAATGATTCTGTAAATTGTGTTATTGGAGTTAAAATGTGCCCTGTGATGAACTGGTGTTTTCCTTGAGGTAGGAAAAAAATCCTTCCAGATACCACCCACCAAATGCTCCTCATGCCCACAGCACTTCGGTGGGTGCTGTAGGGAAGACAGGAAAGAAATGAAACCTGGTCCTATTCACCAAGAAATTTTAATCTCATAGAAAAGACCAAACTGTTATCTGACAGCTAGGAAACAATCTGACTTCAGCAGCAGTCAGCACTTGTTCTTGTTGATTTACTGACGGCAGCCATCCTGAGATGGGAGGTGATATCTCAGTGTGGTTTTAATTTTTGTCTCTCTGATCATTAGTGATATTGAGCTTTTTTTATGTGTGTCTTGGCCGTCTGTCTCCCTTCTTGAAGAAGTGTCTATTCAGGTCCTCTGCCCACTTTTAAATTGGATTGTTTGCCTTCCTGGTGTTGAGTTGTAAGAGTTCTTTATGCATCTTGGAAATGAAATTCTTATCGGATGTATCATTGGCAAATATGTTCTCCCATTCAGTGGGTTCCCTTTTCATTTTGCTGAGGATTTCTTTTGCTGTGTAGAAGCTTTTTAGTTTGATGTAGTCACATTTGTTTATTTTTCCCTTTGTTTCCCTTGCCCTAGAAGATACAATGGCAAACATATTACTACAAGAGATGTCTGAGCTTTTACCATCTATGTTTTCTAGGATTTTTATGGTTTCATGACTCACATTTAAGTCTTCTTACCTATTTTGAGTTTATTCTGGTGTATGGTGTAAGTTGGTGGTCTAGTTTCATTTTTTTGCATGTAGCTGTCCAGTTTTCCCAACACCACTTGTTGAAGAGCCTGTCTTTACCCTGTTGGATGCCCCTGTCTCCTTTGTCAAATATTGACTATAAAGGTGTGGGTTTATTTCTGGGCTGTCTGTTGCATTTAACTGATCTACATGCCTGTTCTTATGCCAGTACCATTTTGATGACAGTGGCCTTGTAGTACAGTTTGGTATCAGGTATTGTGATCCCTCTTCAATGTCCTATGTTTTTCCAAGTACCGTTTTTTTACCTTCTTGGTTAAGTTTATTCCTAGGTACCTTATTTTTGTTGTTGTTGTTGGAATAGTAAATGGGATTGTTTTTTTAAATTTCTTTCTGATAGTTCATTATTGGTGTATAAAAATGCCACCAACTTCTGAATATTGACTTTTATCCCATTACTTGGCCAAATTCCCTTATTAGATTGAGTAGTTTTTTGGTGGAGCACATAGGGTTTTCTACGTACACTATTATGTTGTCTGCAAATAATGACAGTTTTACTTGCTCCTTTCCAAGTTGGATGCCTTTTATTTCTTCTTTTCTAATCGCTGTGGCTTTGACTTCCAGTACTCTGTTGAGTAAGTGTGGTGAAAGTGGACACCCGTGTCTTGTTCCTGATCGTTAGGGAAATGCTTTTAGTTTTTGCCCTTTGAATATGACATTGGCTGCAGGTTTGTTATTTATGGCCTTTATTATGTGGAATTATGCTCCCTCTATTCCCAGTTTGCTGAGTGTTTTTATTATAAACGGATGCTGGATTTTACCAAATGCATTTTCTGCGTATATTGGTATGATTATGTGATTTTTATTCTTTATTTTGTTTATATGATATATCATGCTTATTGATTTGCAAATATTATACCAGCCCTGCATTCCTGGAATATAACCCACTTGATCATGGTGTATAATCTTTTTGATGTATTGCTGGATCTGGTTTGCTGTTTTAGCATCTATGTTCACCAAAGATATTGGTTTATAATTTTCTTTCTTTAGTGTCTTTATCTGCTTTTGAAATTAGGATAATGTTAGTCTCATAAAAAGAGCTTAGAAAAGGGAAAGATTAGTAGGAACTGACATTTTCTCTTTACATAATTCCGTTCATTTGAATATTTTCATAGTAAGAATATACTTATGTATTAGTTGTGTGACTAAGACCCACATGTAAAATTAAAAAAAAAAATAGGAAAGATATTTTAAAGAGTACAGAAAAGCCCAGAAGTGCCAAACAGCAACTGCAAATCCAGAAACTGTCCCAGCAGCTCCTGGAAGCATTCAATACATATTTCCTATATGTATATAGGATATGAATAAGAAGAAGTTCTAGTTCTCAAATTCTCTTTCTGTGTTTGCCGATCACTTGTTTCTTTTACTCGAAACAAAATTTTTACTTAGCATTGCATATTGAAAGCACCTCAGATTCTAAAGTATACAGTTTTGAAAGAAACTGACACTTTTTCTCTCAAATTCTTTTTGTTTTTCAATCGCAGTTTACATTCAATATTATTTAGTATTAGTTTCAAGTGCACAGCACATTGGACAGACTATCCCACACTTCACAAAGTGCTCCCTCAATATTTCCAGTACCCACTTGGCCCCACAGATAGTTAATACAATGTTGTGACTGTATTCCCTGTTGCATTTTAGATCCCTGTAACTATTTTGTAACTACCAATCTGTACTTCTCAATCCCTTCACCCTTTTCACCCAGTTTCCCAACCCTACTCCTCTCTGGCAACCACTAGTCTGTTCTCTGTGTCTATGAGTCTGTTTCGGTTTTGTTTGGTCCATTACAGTTTTCTTTAGATTCCACATATAAGTGACCTCATATGGCATGTGTCTTTCTCTCAGTGACTGAAGGAATTGACACTTTCTCCTTCCCTAGTGTTTAGTCCAGCACACTGGGCAGACCTCCCACAATGAAGCTGGGCCCGAAGGTATTAGGTGAAGCATACACGTCCCCTCTGGGTCTCAGGGAACCATCCTCGCTCCTTCAGATCACATCAGACTTGGTTGCTGAGGTGACCCTCTCCAGCAGCCTAACCCTCGGAGGACGCTGGTCTGGATGACCACACCGAGGGTGGAGTTTGCCCCTCCGTCCTTCGCTCTATGACACCAGAAGAAGTTGCATCTTCCTGGTCCATCCTGGGTATTCAACTATCTCCACTTCTGGAGTTCCCAAAGGCCACTTGGGCTCCCACCACCTTGCCCTTGGGCAGGTGTTTACAGACGTCCAGGACCTTCATCCCCTCCTCCCCTCACAGTTTCAGCACGAGGCTCACAGGCTTCCTTTGCCCTCCTCCAGGCCCTGTAGCCCAGGCTTTTCATCTTCCATGCCAATGACCCTGCAAACTCCTTGCTCAAGGCCTTGTTCACTTTAATTCCACTTTTCATCAGGCTTCAACATCAGTCCACACGGCTCTACCTCCAAGCTGCCAAACTCTCGAATCTTACTATAAGTGGCACCTCTTTCTCCTTACCAACCATCACCCCAACAATCAGCTACCTTGAGTTAGAGCATTGATTATTTCACTCCTTTTCACCCCATCTCAAAACCCCTCAGTCACCGGCTATCTAAGCAGGCACATGCTTAGCCTGACTTTCATGTCACATTTCAATGCGGGCCCAGGCAACACCCCCACTTCTCTCTAGTGACTCCCCTCTTCTGGCTACCCTGGAATATTCAGTGTTATTATGCAGTCACCTTCCAGCCTTTGCTCATGCTGTTCCCTCACCTGGGAAGCTCTCCCTTCACAGCTCTCCCCATCAATCTTCTCAGGGTCTGACTTCATTCAGGCTTTCTTGGTTCTCCTGGTCAGATCTAATCTCTCCCTTCCTTGAAACACCTAAGAACTTTGTGTCTCTTACCACACTGCTTTCACCTTGAACTGGGGCTATCTGTGGATGTCTGAACTTTCATATTTTATGCCAAGCATGTTGATATAGGCCCTTCAGGCTCACCCTCTAAATTAATGTCTTCATGGTTCCTTCACAGACTCCATAGGCCAAGATCAAGGTCATGGGCTCTGACCTCCTGGAATTAGTTTTGCTATGACCTGTTTGTTTGTTTTTTTCTTGGGGCGAGGGGTTGTTTGTTTGTTCATTTTTGCTGCTGGGAACAATCCTAACCCTGGTCAGAAGGAGTGTGTGAGTCAGTGCAACACTAGGCAAATGGAAGATGCCCAAAAATCACCTTGCACATGCATGAGATTTTTGTAAATAAATGCATCAGGAACACAGCTGCCCATCCAACTTGCATGTTATTTAATTTTACCCTCACAAAAATGTCTAGGGGAAGGTATTTTCTTATTTTAATATGAAGGCTATGGTTTTAGATGGTAGATGTTAAGAACTAAGATTTTTAATCTGGGTTTGACTCAGAAACCAGTGCTCTTTTAAATACCCTACATTTGCGCCCTGACAAGTGTGGTTCAGTTGGTTGGAGTGTCATCCCATAGACCAAAGGGTTGCAGGTTCAATTCCTGGTCAGGGCACATACACAGGTTGTGGGTTCGAGTCCTGGTCAGAGTATGTACAAGAAGGCAACCAATTGATATTTCTCTAGTTTGAAGCTCTTTCTCTAGTTTGCTGTTACAAGAAGTAAATCTGCAAGTCACAGAACTCTTTTCTCCTCAAAAATCTCAAAACAGTCTTTAAAATCCATTCCAGCCCTGGCTGGTATGACTCTGTTGGCTGGAGCACTGACCTGTGGTCCAAAGTGCTGCGGGCTCAATTTCTGGTTAGGGCACATACCCAGGTTTCGGCTGAGGATGGAAGGCAACCAACCAATCGATGGTTCTCTTACTTACATGTTTCCCTCTCTTTCTTCCTTCCTCTCCCTCTGAGCTATGGAAAAACTGTCCTCGGGTGAGGATTAAAAAATATATGTAAATAAAACAAAATAAAATTCCTTTCATCACACAGAATTAGGCGGCAGCAGCGAGCTCAGCGAATAATTCCTCACACTTGAGGAAAGCTCTCCCTATAGAAGAAAATTTTGGAGTCCTTGGAGAGGTTTAATTACTTACGATTTAGAAAGACACTGTATCTACTTACACACGCCGGTGTTTTAGGGCCCGGTAATTATTTTAACCTTTCGTAAGGCTCGCAAACAACAGCGATCTGAAACCAAGGCTGAAAGGCAACTTCTAGGCAGGAACTCCGCTCCGTGCGGCACTGACCCACGCGCGCAGGCCGGGCTCCGGGTCCCCTTACCTGGGCAGTGCCAAGTCCTCCTCGGTGCGGCCAAGGGCTCCGGCCACCGATGGCAGCGCCAGGACCCCGTCCAGGTCGAACACGACCGCACGCACCGCCATGGTGGCCTGGGCCTCCGCCTAACCCCAAGGCACACAGCGCTCTGAGGCTGGACTGAGGCTGCCGAGCGAGCACTCCCAGATCAAAATGGGCCCCGCTCCCGTCGCCCCGCCCAGGCCTCCGCCTCCGCCTCCGCCCCGGCCTCCGCCCCCCGCCCCGGCCTCCGCCCCCCGCCCCGGCCTCCGCCCCCCGCCTCCGCCCCGCCCCCCGCCTCCGCCCCGCCCCTGTCCCGGGGCTGGTCGCGCCCCCTGGCCTCTGCCTGCGTCCCGCCCCCTTTTCTGATGAGTCCCTGCCTCGCCCCCTCCTCCGACTTGGTCACGCCCCCTCAGCCTCCTCCCTGCCCCAAGGCGGCCACTGGCCAAGCTCCCCGCCCGGGTTTTGCTTTGGCCACGCCCCATCCCGAGCGCCTTTCGTACACTGGCACTCGCGTGGACTCCGTTTCCATCGCTTCCCCGCACCTGGACCCGGGGCTAGAATCGCATCTCTGGATGAAACTCCTTCTGTCCCCTAAATTTAAAGTCCAAAATATCTCCCTGCTCCCACAGTAGTAGTTCCTTGAAGAGGCAAACTGAGGCCCCGGGCGTGCTGATCGCTTACTGCGAACTCGCCAGAGTTTCACCGGCCTGGGCAGGTGTGGAGAGAGGGAAGGCCTGAGAAAGAGGCAGGGGCCACGCACGGACCCTTTACGTGTGTGTGTTGTCGACAGCTTCTTCCTTCAATACTGAGATCCTTCTGTGTTGGTTTGGATGGGCATATCCAGTAAACTAATAGCTTTGCTGCCCTTGTTTTGTAGATTTGGTGCGGATGTTTACAGATCCCTCACTATCCTGACTGTGCTCCTTTTATTCTAGAAATGCGAAATGATTTTTAGAATAAAATGTAATGCTCTGGGTATGGTGCGCCAACCCAGAACACATTCTTTCCCATCTTATGGAATGGGGCGTAGAAGACATAAGTCTGGACTATTTATGACTTTTTTTGGTACATTCTACTTGTGCTAATGCCACCTAAAAATGTGTGGTCTTTGTTTTAAACCACAGATGTCACACTATTGGCTCATTCGTGTTTCCGGTAAACCTAAAGCTTTGCTTAGGAGTGTCTGAGTGACACTTGCATAGGGGCTGTTGGCACCCCCACACCTTTGCTGTGCAGCTCCATGAATTAAAATATGCTTTGGCCTCGTTTTCCACCTTGCTGAGAGCTGGGCTCAGGGCACAGACAATGAAGACCTCCCTCTTGAATGTGTCATCTGTGAATTTATATGAGATTCTCCCCTATTTAGAACGTGTGTGAGAGATTGTTAGATGCCTTACTGAAATCAACAGGTACTTAATCTGCAACATTCTTACCAGTCATCAACCTGAGTAACAAGAGAAATTCATCTATTTCTGGGTATTTTGTTCTGACAAATCCTGTTCATGCTTACTTCCCTTGCTTCATAACCTCTTCTAGGATCTTTCCTGAGACAGTTATTAATGTTTTCTGAGAACAGAAAATGTTTTCTCATTTTCTAATGTTTTCTGATTTCTGAGGTGTTCTCTGAGAGTCCTTCTGAAAGGCCACGCCTGGAGCTCACTCCTCCACCCCTTTCAAAGGTTTTGTGGGCTCTTAATGTCCTGCATTAAGTCTCTATTTAAAATAACTACAGTGATTTCTATTGCCTGGCTGGCACAGTACTGTTTATGAATACATAGATATGCTTGTAAAAGTAGCAAAGAGGAAGGACACATCTACAGAACTGGATTTTATAGATCCTCCTTTTGAGAAGGAAAATAAGAAACTTAATTTAAATTATGAGACTTTAAGATGGGGATTATCTTTGGTGAAGAGGAAAGTATAAAACTGTCACATGGAATTTTGTTGATTCAGGAGCAGTAAATCAGTAGATTGATCTAGTCTGGAATATTTTATAATACCTTGTGAGTTACAGAATTCCTGGTTGAACTGCTAAAAGAAGGATTCAAGGTCTCGGTTGCATTCTACTAGGCTCCATGCTTTCTCATGGGTCACAGCTCTCTGTTTTCTGCCACCCGAGGTACAGGAAGGTAAGAACTCATTCAGCGGGGCTGGAAAACTGGATATCGTTTTGAAATGTAAATCCTACCGCTTATGTCTGCTAATTTTAATATTTATCAAGCATGTTTTAGGTCAGCGATTTTCAATCAGTGTGCCACCGCAGTACCTGACTATTTAGTCAGGGGCAGTGACCTCTTCCCTTAGACTGTCAAATGAAAAAATCACAGCAGCCAACACAATCGCCGTCTGGTGTGAATGAATCAAAATTATACCTACTGTTTTCTCAGATTGGCAAAAATATATTTTTTTGGTGCACTGCAGAATTTTAGTAATTCATTTATGTGTGCCATGAGATGAAAAAGATCGTTTTAGGTGATAGCATAAAATCATAAAACAGGCTAATGGTGTAGTGAAAATTCAGATGTCAGTCACAAGATTTGGGAGAACTTACAGTGAACTCACTAGGTTTGGTTTGGGATGTCCTGCCTCTACCACCGCTTTCCCGCCTCCTGCTAGACCATGATGGTTTCAACCTTAGTTTAACTGTTTAATCCCTAATGTTGAGAGAGGGCTCCACACGGCTGCTTTCCCTGCTGTCGGTGTCCAAATCGAGCTCAGCTAAAGTTGTCTCTGTCTGTTTTTTGAACTCATATTCAAAGAACCCACAGAAAGAAAGAAGAAAGAGGAAGGAAGGAAGGAAGGAAGGAAGGAAGAAAGGAAGGAAGGAAGGAAGGAAGGAGGAAAGAGAGAGAGGGAGGGAGGAAGAAAGAAAGAAAGCAAGAGAGAGAGAAAGAGAAAGGAAGAAAGAAAGAAAGAGAGAAAGGAAGGGAGAAAGAAAGAAAGGAAGAAAGAAAGGAAGGAAGAAAGGAAGAAAGAAAGAGAGAGAGAAAGGAAGGGAGAAAGAAAGGGAGGGAGAGAGATGGTGCGGGCCCCGGCCCTCAGCACTCGGAGTTGGCAGCAGCAGCAGCCGTGTCCTCACAAGTCTGGCTCTGGGCTGCGATTTTGTTGTTGGCCCTCTCTATGCTTGTTTTCCCAGCTTGGTTCTCCAAGCTCCCAAAGGGCCTTATTAATATGCTGTCATTAAATATCAGCCAGAGTAGTCACCTCTCACTCCTTCCCAATTCCTGAAACGCTTTATCGCGCCCTCTGGGACATTCTGGAACTCCCCATGCCCTCTGGAACTTCAGTTTATCATCAGTAAAATCTCTTTTCTATTCTCTTTCCCTTCTTGCTCTATCTTTCGTCAGCTTCAGATTCTGTCCCAGCCTAGCTTGCCAGGGTCAGAGTCTGTCCCCTTGTAGCTCTAGGCAGCCTGTTCAACGCTACAAGTGATCCACAGTCTGTGGCTGTCTCCTTCAGGCTTGGCTCTATCCAGGATGGTCCTCACTGCTCTCTACTATTGGATTTGTTTTAAAAGATTTTATTTATTTATTTTTAGACAGAAGGGAATGGAGGGAGAAAGAGAGGGAGAGAAACATCAATGTGCGGTTGCCCCTCACGTGGCCCCCACTGGGGACCTGGCCTGCAACCCAGGCATATGCCCTGACTGGGAATCGAACCGGTGACCCTTTGGTTTGCAGCCCGCGCTCAATCCACTGAGCTACTATTGGATTTTTATCTGCACAAGGCTCAGGGGTGGGCCAATCAACAACCAAAAGCACCACAGGTACTTCTCCACCTGCCTCTATCTGCAGTTCTGCCATTAGTCTTAGCCTAGCCACTGACCTGTCTGTTTCCGAGAGGTCTTCTGGTGTAATCGAGATAATGGAACCCCTGGATATACCTTGGGAGGATCTGTTTAGACTGCAAGGAAGATAGTGGGTGTGTTCTCCTGACCCTGTGCCACATGTCTTGTCTGTCCCAGATTATTTCCAGGGGTGAACAGTTTCTAAAGAGTTACCTGTCCATTATAAGTGAGTGGCCAATCTGTGTAAAAGGATCAGCCCTTTCCTGCTTGGAGCTGATGGTAGCTCTGTGTAAGAGCCAAGTCTCCCTGAGATTGGCGTCCCTCCTTCAGCCTCTCTGCCCTTCCCTGTGGTTGCCTGGTTTCTCTCCAGAGCCTTTTGATGATGGTCTGTAAGCTGAAGCCAGGTCTACTGAAATAGCGCTGGCAGATTTCCACTTTGTTGGAATTGCAGTCTGTAGGGCATTCAGTGAGGGGAGAGTCGCTTCTACTCAGAGTCAACCCCTTCGGTCTTTGCCAGAGATTCAGGCTCTTGCTTCCTCAGTGGGGCTCACTGTTGGTTCAGGATGGGCACATTCAACTTTCCTCTTTGTAGGAGTGAGCTCAGCAGATCTAGACTTCAGGGGATAGATCAAAAGAGCCCCCAATTGGGGTTAGGGCAAGACCAGACCTCAGGTGGGGACTAAACTCTCTCAATCTCAGTAGGATGCTAAGCTCTCTGTCCTACTCCCAGGTGATGTCCTCCGAAATTTGCACACTATCAGAGTCCCCATTTGAAGTTTATTTTTCTTTTCCCTTTGGACATGCACCCATTGGGGGAATCTTGGACCAGGCAGTGCTGTTCTGCAGTTTCCCCCTTGGAGGTGGTGCCCGCAACCCTGCAGGAGGGGGATACACCTGTGCCTCCCCAGAGGACTGTATTCTGTGGGGGAGGTTTGCATCGCTGCCAAGTGTCCCAGGTGCTCAACTCTTACCCATAGAATCTCCAGCCCACAGCCTTACAGGAGACACAGTCCAGAACCCTCTGATCTGTGCAGCTGCCAGCTTGCTTGCAAGCCAAGCTGGGTGGGGCCCAGCAAACCCCTCATTGTGCAAATTTCTGATCTCCCTTCCTAGCTGAATTCAGTGGGAAAAGACCCAGAGATCCATCCAGCATGGCTTGGCACAACCAAGAAAAGTTCAGAACAGATCAAAAAAGCAATTTTCCCATTCCACTAGGTTCCTCTCTTAGTCTGAACTCATATAGTGAACTCTTCAGTCTGATGCCCAAACCACAGAAGCACTTCACACTGAATTGCAACCTCTGGTTTTCACAGGTGTGTGGTGGACTTCACCACATCCCGCAGCCGGAGACCCAGCAGCCTCCCCTTCCCTCTCTATTGCTGCAGGTATCCTTACAGCCCTGCGGTTCAAAGGGGAAGGAGCTCCACTGCTGCGATTTCAATCTGGTGTCTGCTGGCAGGGCAGCTGCACGCGGGGTCCTTGTCTGCCACATTTCATTTCCTGTTTTAAAGTCTCTGTGCTATACCCATAGCGCAGTCCTGAGTCAGTGTCTGAAACTCCGCATGTACAACCTCCACAAAGAATGAGATGTCTCTCACAGCCATGGCTGGCTGCAGCCGGCAGGTGCCTCTGACATATCCAGCTGCAGCAAGCTGGTCACTTCAGCAGTCTGAGCCCCTATCTGGAGCTCTCCATGCTGGCACCTCAGCTATGGGAGCACTGCTTGCTGTGTGTCTGTGTAGCCGGGGTCTCGCAGACTCAGTGGATCCTCCCAGGTTACCCCCACTTAGGGTTGGGGATCTGTGTGTGGAACTAAGGCCCCTTGCTCTGAGGGAGGAGGGAGCTCCAAAGCTGTGATTCTGTCTGGTCTCTCAGCTGCAACAGCAGCCATGCACAGCGTCTTTCCCCGTCCACTTAGAAAATCCCCCTACCAGAGGGTACAAAGCATCTTCCGTATTCCTTAGCTTCAGAGCTTCATATCTGCTAAGATTCCATTGATTGTTCAGGTTGATTGTCAGAAGATCAGCTGAAAATCACGATCAGGGGCAGGAGCAAGTGAACTCAGCTTCCACCTCAGCTGCTATCTTTGGAACTCCGGGTACAGATTTTTAGAATAGTGATATGTAAGCAATTTTTCCAAAATGTAATTATGGAAAGTTGGGTGTGCCTGAATGTTAGGAACCAAAGAGTTAGATTTGGGGGAGCATCCCAACATTTAAATTTCTTTTAAATATCTTGGGAACGTCCCCACCTTGAAAGAGGGTCCCCAACCCACTTTCCACATAGAAGCTAAAACATCAGATCTTGCTTCCTCAGCCTTCCTTTTGTCTAGTTCATGGGCACATGACTAATCAGATGCATCTGTCCTGACCTTTGCATTGGGAGCTAGTGACAGGAAGAAGCAGGGACAGAAGAGAATGAATTCGGCAGCAGTGGCAGCAGCACAAATGGCTGGTGTCCAGGCGGAGCGGTTACGGCAGCACCGGTGACAGTACAAGACTTTGCATCCAGCTCCGCAGCAGCAGGGGCTGCCATGCAGGTGATGGCTTGTGATTTCGGCTCCAGTATGGCTGATGTTTCCCTGTTCTCACCTGTGACCCCAGTGGGTTCTCCAGCTTTCTAAGTGCTTCTGTGAACTCCCCATTGTCCTTGGATAAAATCATGTGCTGCTTAAAGTTAATCAATAGGTTTTTATTTGCTTGTAACCAAGAACCCTGATAGATACAATCTATGATTATTCTCTTTCCTCATTTCTCTTCCTTCCTTCCTTCCTTCCTTTGTCCTCCTGTCTTTTTTTTTTTTGTTATAATTGTTCTATTTTATTGTTAGTTATCGTTATTAATCTCTTACTGGGCCTGATTTATAAATTCAACTTTATCATAGGTGTTTGGTACCGTCCAGAGTTTTGGGTATGCACTGGGGGTCTTGGCACATTTGCCCATGGGTAAAGGGGGAGCTACTGTAGTATTAGCCCCATTTTATGAGTAAACTGAGGTGTGGTCACTTGGCCAGGGTCAATCACAAAGAATCCAGATCTGAATGACCCTTAACCAGGTCCTTGAGCTTTGCCCTTCCCCTGTCAAACTAGGCAAGGAATGTAACTTTCTTAGCAAACAGTAAATGATGAATAAATATCCACCTTCATTCAGAAGGGCTGTGAGGGCATACTGGCGAAAAACTAGTGGGGGATAGGGGACCAGTCCCACCACATCCCATTGTGACCTCAGGAAGAGGCTCACTTTCCCTCTCTTGGCCTCGGTCACCTGATCTTTACCTGGAGAAGTCTAGAGTGCCAAGCCCCAAAGGTCATTCCTATTCAAACTTTTTAGGGGACTATCCAACAATGGGAGGTCACCCGATCCCTTACTTCACCTGGTGGGCCTCTGCTCATTCTTTCAGAGCAGACTGGATGTCTACAAGCTTGGGGTCCTGCCCGTCTTTTTGATGTCATCTCCTGACACCCGCCCCTCCCCCAGACCTTCAGTGCTCTGCTTTCTTCCCTCGAGATTTCTGCTCTGGCTGTGCTCTCACCAAGGACACTTGCTGGGCTCACTCCCTCTTGTTTTTCAGTTCCAAGGCTACGTTCTTCAAGTCCTTCATGGACTCATGAAGGGTGAAGAAGCCCCCACCACACCCCACTCTCTCACTATTTCGCAACCTGTTTATTTTCTTCCCAGTGCTCATAGCTGTCCGAAATTAACTTAAAGACTCTACAGTCTAGCTCTTCCAGTACAACTGAGCTCCAGGAGGCAAGACTTTGTGCGGGTCACTGCTGTTTCCCCAGCACCTAGAACCGCATCTGCTATAGAAGATGCTCAGTGAATATTTGTTGGAGGAAAAAAACAAACAAAACAGAATTGAAGGCCACCTCCTCCAGAAATTCTTCACGGTCATTCTGCCCAAGGCATGGGTAGGTGGCCTCCTTTGCTCCCACGGCTCTTGCATTTGCCTTCACCCTACACCACCTGGGACTCTGTCTATGTCTGTTAACCAACCGTCTCCCCACACACTGGATGCTCTTCGAAAGCAAAAACTAGACCACTTTCATCTGTGAATTCCAGCACCTAGCCCTGGGCCTAGCAGGCAGTTGGACTAAGAAAACGTATGTTGAATGAATGAATGAGTGTGCTTCTGCACTCACCTCTCCCCCTCCTGGCTGTTTTCTCCTTTTCTGCCCTGACAGATGCCAAGAAACCAGCACGCAAATGGGCTGAAAAGAAGGCCACTCTGGCAGGAACTTCCTAGAACAGGGGCAGCCCCTTTCTTCTCCCACCAGGAACTACTTCTGGACAGTGAGGGGACAAAGCCCAAGGCTAGCACTGCTTTTGTCACAGGAATCATCTGGGTCCTGGCCTGGCAAAGCCAATAGGACAGGTGTTTTCCCCGTATTTCATCCTCGCTGATGGAATGAGGAGGTTGGCCAGCCTACCTTGGAGCCCCAGCCAGAGGCCTCACACAGCTAGCTCTGCTAGGCCAGGGGTCAGTTGGAAAACACTCAATTATTCAAATCATGTAGCTACCCAGCAGGAAAATATCCATTCCTCTAAAAAGGGGAAGTGAGCCAGCCCAGGGATTTGGATATTGAAGGAGGAAATTCCAGAGCAAAGTCGTCCACACAAGCCAGCACTCTGAGATTTCCCACCCCAGGAAGACACAGAAACCTGAGACAGAAACCCAGGAGGGCCAGGCTCAAGGCTAGAGGTTGCTGAGCTAGCAGCAGCTTCAGCCAGGCTCATTGCTCTGGCCTCCCCCTGACCCTGGTCCCAGAGACACAAGGACCGCCCAGCTGTGCTCCCACCTCGGTCTCTCCCTTATCCCAGGAATCGCAGTGCACAGGGGACAGACAAACTCTGCACTTCTCAGCTCAGGGGGCCAGGAAGTATCACATAGTCAATTATTGCCTCGTATCCCCTACCTGAGTCTGACTCCGGAAAACCCTCAGGTTCAAGAAGAATTTACACATCTGGCCTGTAGAGATTTTTCTAAGTGATTATAAGACCCACACTCCGAAGCCAGGCTGCCCAGATTCAAATTCCACTACTTATGAACTGCATGACCTTGGGCAAGTCCTGTCCCTTCGATGTGCTTCTATTCATTTGTAAAAACAGCAATTCAAGTACCTACCCTGTGGGAGATTACGAGGACCAAATAAAAAAGGGTTCAGAAAACACTTATCAGGCCACATAGAGAGTCAGTGAGTAACAGCTCTTACTACTAATTAAGTAAATTACAATTGTGGGGAGCCAGACCTAGATCTCCGGACCATACATCCCCAAGACAGACACATTCCCCCTCAGCAGAGCCAAAACTAGTCTGCTCAGCAGACTGGGAGGCAGAGGGAAAAGACTCCAGGCTCTGAGTTCAAATCCAGACTCCACCACTCAAAACAGCTCTGCAACCCTGAGCCCGTTGCTTAACCACACAGAGCCCCATTTCTGCCTCTGTGCACTAGAGATCGCAGCAGTGTCTCCCTCAGAGCCGTCATATGCCTTCCCCACCTGGACGGGCACTAGTCCGTGCTTCTGGCAGTGCCAGGGAATTAGGGAGCAGCACATGCCAGGGCTGCCCCAGACAGAGGTGAGGCGACAGGTCGGTTTCCCTTCCTGGAAACCAGCCTCAGGGTGTGGTGTACAAGCAGTCATTTATGTATTAAGTATTGTGCAACCAGAAGTATGGTACAGACTGTTGTGTTATTCTATGCACAGCCTTTCCTATTATTGTCATCGAAGAAATTAAGGTTTGGCACTGAGGATACACCCGTATGTGTATTTGTGAAAGAAAAAAAAATTGACAAAAAGACTGGGCCGAGGTGTGATGTCGGGGGAACCCACACCTGACTAAGGGCCTGAGACATCGATCGGGACACTGGTCGGTGCTGCTGCCAATCACCAACAAGCCACCCGTGAGCTGGCGTCGTTGGTGGGGAGAGGATGCTGATGGAGACCTAGGAGGGGCAGCCGAGCTCACACGGGGGTGGCTCAGGGGTGGCTCCAGTGTCAGAGCCAGCGGGACCCACCTCACAGGGCCCCCACCGTAACCTGCAGGGTCAGAGCCCTGAGGAAACCCCTCCCTCCAGGACATTAAACCCTTGTGACCTGATTAGACACTGGAATTCACGAATGATTCAGGCGGGCTTCCTGTCCTCCAGGAACTCCTGCTGAAAGCCAGGCACTGCATGGATAATCGGGTTACAAAGGACTCAAGATTTCTGAGCAAGATGCCAACTGGCCACACAGGCAGGCGGGTCCTGCCGGGGAGGGGCCCGCAGGTGCAACGGCAAAGGTGGGAGAGGCTGAGGCCACACTGAGAAAGGTTCGTTTAGCCCGGGACCCTGACCTGAGTTTAAGGGCTGGCTTTGCTGTCGGTCTGACCTGAGCCTCAGCGCCCCTTTCACCAAAGGACAATCATACTGCATCGGGCCGTTTGAAGGAGGCAGTGAGTTCAGGAACGAGAAAGGGCTTTGAAAATCGAAATGTACGATAGAAGCCTGGAAATTAAGGTTTGGGAGTATCAAAGTGACTCATCCAGGGTCACATGGCTGATGAAGACATGGTCCACCTGGGGTGGGGGTCCCAGCCCAGCCCCACAGCAGCCCCGACACTCCCACCCTGGCTCTCCTGGGCTCCCCTGGGCTCAACAAGGCCCAGGGACCAGGTGGGACCCTCAGTTCTCTGGTGGAGGGACCACCGTTTCCTCGCTGTCTGATCCCAGGCCCAGTTCTCTAACGTGCAAAACGGAGAGGCCTTTGCTTGCCCCTCGGCACAGTGCGTGTGCGGCAGGTCCACACAGAAGAGTGCCCCTTTCCACGGGGAGCGCAGTGTCACAGTCACGAGTGAGGAACGATGCTGGTGAGCTGAGGAAGCGCAAGGGCAGAGTCCAGCTGTCCCCACACTGAGCCGGGGACCAAAGTGGCTGCAGGGTTGGACATACGTGAATTCGAATCTCAGTGGCTCCCCGGGGTCACCTGCTGGGGCAACCGAGGAGAGTCGTTCACCGCGGCCGCTTTCCTCCCTTGCAACATGGGCTGTTCCTCAGATGACGAGATTTCTCAAAGTCTTGTTTTCCAGAAGTCCCTATTCTGGCTCAGATTAGGAACTTCGAAAATACCTTGTGAACCGAATTGCATTGTTGTGCTGGGAACACCAAGCATCAAACTGAAGACCTTTGTCTTTGCGAGGACCAGCTTCTGAAGTCAGGGAAGGCAGGCGCTTTCCAACAGTTTCACATGCAAGCAGCATGGCCCCTCGTATGAAATGTTGCCACTTCATGCATTAATAATGCACCAACCCATGTTCGTTAGCTAATATTGCCCTGTATATCATGTCCATCTGTGAGGTCTCCTCTCTGGCCAGTCCTTTGTGGCCTCAGATGAGCATAAAGTAGTAATAACAATAATCATGGGGGAGGCAAGTCCACACTAGCCAGGAAAGAACACTGCAATTTTTAGTGAAACCTGACTCCCAGTTACAGGAACTCGGAAGGAACGATAGTAATACTTGGGCTGTTGAGCCACCATCCTACAGTGAAATGAAACACATCTGCTTTAACTTTGTTTTCCTCATCTCCTCCCCCTACTCCGTCCCCTCGTCTCGAATTTTACCCCTTCACTTGAGGAGTCAAGTTAAATGCAAACAGTTGATGACATGCCACACTGAGGTGGAGAATTTCAGCATGGCAAGCATGAAATATGTTTTGCCGGGAGCAATTACAAAATGTTGGGGGTGGTGCGGGGAGGTAGAAAAATATGAACACTGTACTCGAATGTTCTTTGGACACTGAGCACCCCACAAAAGCTGTCGAGAGCCCATGAGGAACCCAACACTCAGGCGTGCCTCCAGCCGCACAGCCAGGATGGAAAGCCAAGATGCTGCCCGGCTACGTCTAGGCCTTTGTGACCGAAGCAGGGCCTTCCCTCCGGCCTCTGTGATCACCTGCGCGATGAAGAAAAACGTTGCAGACACTGCCCCACGAGGAATATTAACATCTCAAGAACAACCTCCAGCACAGGCTCAGCCCAATGATGAAAAACCATTTATGATCTTGCTCGTCCCTCATAGCAATGCTGTAAAGTCCATATTACTAACCAATACTACATATGATTTCCTCATCTGAGGTTCAGAAAAGGAAAGTGACTCGCCCAGGTTCACCACAGCAATCTGGGAATGAACCTCCAATCTATTGCCCCCAGCTGCCCTCTAAAAGTGAGGTCGTCTCTAGACAGCGGGCGGGGGTGGGGGGGTGGCCAGAAACGTTCAGCACAGCCAGCCTAGTGCAGCTGGTGCTGGGGAGCTGAGTCAGCACTCCTGCAGTGACATGGAGATTCCTGAGCGCTGGTTCTCAGCCCAGTTTGCTCTCTCTCCCCAAAAGATTCTCTATGAGCTCTAGAGTTTGTATTAATAACTCCAGTTTCTATTTCCAGGTGAGAACTCCAGGCTATGCCGCTGGGTCTTACCCCTCAGCCCTCATCTGCAGAGGTGGGCTCAACATTCGGATCACTAGACTTGGAATTCTAGACACCCGGGCTCCATCCAGCCCCGGCTCCCCTGGCTCCATCCAGCCCCGGCTCCCCGGGCAGCGTGTGTGTCCTTGGACACGCTGTTTCTCCTTTCCTAGACCTGCTTCTTCAACTGGAAAGTTGGGACTACATCTAGCTTGCAGGGAGTGTTGGGTATGTAAGTCATAGAACAGGCAGGTCTTGAGTCGAGGTTCCCCCATTTCCGAGCTGGGACACATCAAGGCCCAAGAACAGGCAGAGGGGACAAGCTCTGTGGAGATAATAGCTTCAGATCCGTTCCCAGCACAAAGCCCAGCTCCTGGGCAAGGCTGTGTTTAGGATGGAGGCATCTGAGTGCACGCAAGGGGGCGCCGGGCCACCCGAAGGCATAGCCCATCAGGAACGGAGCGGGAGCCTGGGAAAAAGCGTGTGGTGGGTTTCCAGAGCTCAGGGGCAGTGACATAACCATACGCCCAGTCTCAGCGCTGCATTTTCTGCCAAGGCTAGAGTGGACGGTAGCCAGTATTCTCTTAAACACAGGCACCAACTACCACTTGGCATGCACTCACCTGGACCTCACCACCTGATAGGTAGTATGTATTGATCTCCTCAGCCTGAAGGAGGAGACAGGGAACAGAGCTCATTCCAGGTCACGCGACTAGGTTGCCCTGTCTATTAGTGAGGACCAAATATTGACTGATCAATTTTATATGCGTTACTGCATTTTTAAAAACTTATTTATTGATTTGAGAGAGGGGGAGAAACGCCCATCTGCAGCTCCACCTATCCATGCACTCACTGTGGCACGTGCCACCCCCGGGTCCATCGGCAGCCTTGGCACAGGGTGGCGGCTCCCCCCGCCTGAGCCGCCCAGCCAGGGCTGGTCCTGCATTTTAATCCCTTTCCTTGTAAATTGCTTGATTCCAATTCTAAAATGTGAGTTTCAGAGCCTGGAAATTTGTTATGCTAATGTCTGAATGTCCACTCCAGGAAGAGGGCATTTGTCTGCTTCATTTACTGCTGTGTTCTCTGCACAAAAACAGGGCTGTTGAATTTCGTTTCTAGCCTCGATGCAGTTGTGTCCCCTACAATAACAGCCACCCCAGAGTGGCTTAGGGGGGACCACAAACACGGACACCCAAGCTTGTCTCACTCCAGGGGCCTCTTCTCTTAAGGAGTTCAGAGACACGGAGCTCGGGAAGAAAAAAGGAGACAGGCGGCCGGGGCAGGGGCGAGGGGCAGAGTGGGCGGGATGCGGACGCACAGGCGGAAAGACGGAGGATTTGAGAAGGGCGAGCCTGGCGGGCGGCAGGAGGCGGGACTGGGCCCTCGAGGGGCCCGTTGGAGGAATCGGGTTTCAGCCCCTCCTCTGCTGGGCGTTAGAGTGGGAAGCAGGAGGCTACCGTTGTAGGGTTTACAGTCTGGGTTCGAATCCTGATCCCTACTTCATTAACTTCTTAACTACTTCGTTAATTCCTCTAAGCCCCACTCGCCCCCGTTCGTAAACAGTATGAGGTGCTGGAAAGGGTCTGGGACGCGGTAGGCACTCAGTCGGGTCCTCTTCACTGGGGCGGCATCCAACTCCTGCCTCCCAGGGAAGCCCCGCCCGCCTGCGGCACCTGAGCTTTTCCCCGGACCCTGGCCGCCCTTCCCCGCGAGAATCACCCAGGCCTTGGACCGTCAGGGTTCCCCTCCCGCAGCCCCATTAAGGGTTGGGAAACGTCTCAGAAGACAGGGCTTTTCCTCAGCTTCCCACCGCGCCATTGCCTGCTGCACTTAACGCTCTCGTGTCAAAACCGGGCACAGGAACCCACCCTGAACAACCCACTCGCCTGCGCACACGCCCAGAAGTGGGTCGCAGGCTCCCCTCGACTTGTGTGTGAGGGGAGCGCCCGGAGCTTTGACCCGCTGCTGCTGTGCGCAACCTCACTCCCAACCCCACGCCCGGGTGGTCCCCCTTCTTCTCCCGGGCGTTTGGGACCCGAGAGCCTCCCTCCCTCTACTGCTCCCCGCCCACGCCCGCCGCTCTGGCACAAACTCCTTCAGACCCCAAGAGGGCAGGCCAGCCCCCTCCCCTGTGGTTGTGGCGAGGCCTGGAGGGTGTTAGCCGGGGGGCAGGAGAGGGCGCCAGGCGGGGGGCTGAGGCTGGCAGCCGAGTCTCTAGATCTCCGACCAATGGGACGCCTTAGGGGCTGCGCAGTCCCCGGGCACCGGGCAGAGGTGCCGGGAGCGAGGGTGGCGGCCCAGGCAGCGGTCCAGGAGGCCGGAGGGCCCGGGACTGCAGGGGGGCCCGGAGCGCGGTTCCTTCAGCTCGCGGGCTCCGCGGGAGCCAAGTCCATCCAGCCGCCCGCGCGCGCGCACCAGAGCGGGACGAGTAGCCGAAGGTCCCGAACGGGCTGCCCTGCGCGGTGTGGGGCGCGGAGGTCCCTGCCCTGCCATTTATGTCCACCTCGCCGCCCTGCGGAGGACGTAGGAGGGGCTGGGGAAGGACCAAGTTCCCGGGGGTCCGGGGAGCCGGGCGCGGCGTGGGGAACTGACCTGCGCAGAGTTCGTGGCTCAGGGTCTGTCCCGGCAAAGTGGTGTGGGGTCGGCACGCCGGCCTGCGGGCGCGAAGGGGCGCGAGCGCGACGCTCCTCTGTCTTTCTCTTTGGAGAATGTATGCATTTAATACTTGTGCAATTTTAAATAAACACACACACAGAAAGAGCGATGTATATACACGTCCACATATGTATCAAATGATATCTGGTGAAATATTAACAGTTGTTAATCATGGGTAGTGGGAATATGGGTATTTTATGAATTTTTGTATTTTAAGTATTTTAATTTTCTCAAAAGCTCCTAGTAGCAATCACACGTGTGTAAATGTATATATAGTACTATTCCACTATTCTGAGCCTGTTTCTTATACCAACCGTTTAATCCTCCTAACAAGCCTAGGAAGCAGGACCATTATTTACATCCTCCTGTTACTTGCAAGAAAACC
Organism: Micronycteris hirsuta; assembly: GCA_004026765.1. NCBI lineage: Eukaryota > Metazoa > Chordata > Mammalia > Chiroptera > Phyllostomidae > Micronycteris > Micronycteris hirsuta. Next base: position 22,323 of record PVJI01001407.1, read on the forward strand.
GAGGCGCCCACCGCTGAAGGGACCTGCCTGCAAATCACACGGCCCCTCAGGGGCAGAGCCAGAAACCAACCCCTGGCAGCCGTGCCCAGCGCTGCCCCTTGCTGGTGGCAAAATAAGGGACGAAAAAGCAAGTAGCTTCGGGGGGAGCCTGAAGCCACAGAGCGTTTTCAGGGTGGAGGATGAACTTATTTTCGGGCTGAGGGGAAGAAACCAGCGGAGGGGGATGAAGATGCCAGAAGGCCTGGGGACATTTAATGACGGGAACACTACCCAGATCACAGGCGCTAACTTCGCCGTGCACGGGAGGAGGAGCAGGGCTCCTGGTTTATACTGAGGAAGGTGGAGAGGGGTCTGTTTATGGTGTGGAGGAGGGTGACCTTGCTTCTCTGGGAAATGGAAGGCAAGGTCACCAGCAAGGAGGCTGAGAGGTGGCTGGCAGCTGCAGCCCAGCCAGGTGGTGGCAGCAGTGGCCTGGTGTTCCCACAGGACGCTGGCAGCGGGGAGATGGGGGTTCCTCCAGGGGAGGGGGGCAAGGAGAGAACTGGAGGCTGGCTGTCCCATGACTCTGTCTTCTGTCTTCTTTTACCCAAAACTCTAGTCTTCTGTTGACAGAACAGGGCCCAGGGCCCAGGACCCAGGACCCAGGAGATCCCCCACCCATGGGTGGGTCAGGGGCCCAGACAGTGATCCAGGAACATGGGGTCCTTCAGAGCAAAGAGCAATGCATCCTAGTAACTGGAAAGCGAATCTGTTGTCTGTCCCCACTGGACACAGACTGCATAGTCACAGGCTCCTCCTCCTCCCCTCCAGAGACTGTGTGTGTGTGTGTGTGTGTGTGTGTGTGAGAGAGAGAGAGAGAGAGAGAAAGAGAGAGAGAGAGAGAGGGGATGAGAGGGCGAGTCTGTGTGCTTGCCAAGCCAGCGGCCCCTCCTGTGGACCGGCTTGCCTTTTACCTGCAGAGCCCTCCTCGGTAGCATCTGCACGGAGCTCCTTCTCAGGCAGCTGGAGAAGGAACCCCAGCAAACCGACCCGTCCGCGGGACTTGTCCGGCCCTCCCCGGGAAGCCAGCTGGACTCTCAGAATCAGGTCTTCCTCATCTGCCAAGGTGTGTCCTTCTCTAGCCTCTTTTTGACAATGAAATGAAGTCACCCAGCTCTGCTCTGCACCGCACCTGTCTCTCTGTTTCGGAGGGGACTTTTGTCAGCGAACCAGGGTCTCCTAGCTAGGCTGACTTTCGGCATTCTTCGAATGGCCTGTCTTCTTCTGTGGTCACAGGTAAGAAAGGTGGCCCCCAGACTTGTGTGGGGCACATTGTGGGTGTGGGGACACTGTCGGGGTGAGGACGTTGTGGGGGTGAGGTCAAAGGGGTACAGCAGACTAACAGCGTCTGGGTTACTTCGGAGGGGGTACGTCAGAATGCAGGAAGTTGTCCGCTCCGACAAAAATTTTAGTCTTCTGGTTGTCCCTGCCAGGGCTGTTCAGGGCACAGTGACCGCCAGCCCCTCCCACTGGTAAGGGTGGCTCAGTTTCAGGAGTTACCACTTCACTGTATTGGATCTGCTTCGATGTCATGATTGTTGCTACTCCTTCTTTTGTCATTTACTGATCCACTCGGTAAATGCTCTGTGTCCTTCAGTAGCGTCTGACAGACAGGGGTGTTCTCTGACTTGGAAGGTGGCAAGCTCTTCATCGCTGGCGTTTTTCTGAGGCTGGCATTTGTCGAGGGGATTCCCAGATCAGCTGGTGTGGTGATCCAGATGACCTTTACGCTTCACGCAACCTTGAGATTTAAGCTTCTGCGATTGATCAATTTCTTGGGCAGGGCAAATATAAAAACTACCAATATGCTCTGTCTTCCCTGAGCACCTTTAGTGAAATTATGTGGAAGAAAAAACAGTATCATTTCCTTTAATCAAGGGGCTTTCTTTGGGGTATTGACGGCTGTGGGAGAGCTGGGACCCCACGCTGAGGGTGGTGGGGGTGCCAGTGGCAAGGGGTGGCTGGGGGGGGATCTGAGCAGGCTTTCGGAGAAGTCGGTGCTTGTGGAAAGAATCGAACATGGCCTGGTGGGTGAGAAGTTGAGAACCAGCTGCAGCAGGGAGGTGGACAAAGAAGCAGCCCAGAAAACCTTGACTTCAGTGGGACCGGGATTCGAGAGGCGGGCGAGGGAGGCTGCGAGGACTGGGAGCGGGAGTGGGGAGTGGTCCTGGCTCCCTTGTCCATCAGCAGCGACACAAGCCCAGGAGGGACGTTGGCGTCGGAGCCCTTCACGTGTGCCACGTTTCCATGTTGGTTTCTCTGTGCACCCCAGTCACCCAGACCCGGTTTACAAACAGGGACCTCACCCCACAGCCACCTTCCCCCAGGCCTGCCCATCCAGCAGGGTCAGGGGTCCAGGGCTCTTTCTCTTTTCATGTCTTTCTAATGAGAGTAGAAGGTTACTCTGGGTACTGTCAATTACCTGGAGCAATCTCTCCTTTGGTTTCCAGTAACAGATCAGTGAAATTATTAAGGTGGACTAATTACAAGGGGTGCACATTGGAGGCGTGTTGCAGGGATATGTCCTCTAGAGTCGACTGAATCTCTTTTGCACATTCTTCCAGAGGGTCTCTTTCCTCCCCTTGGATATTTTATCTGATGCAATTTTAGCATGCCTGGATTTCTATTTTTTTCCCCTCTATTCTCCCAAATGCGGGGAGGAGGGATCTTTCTTTTATTTAGTGCACTTGGTTGAAAGGTGAAACAAGTCATAGCCTTCAGACCCGTGGCCATGACATTGGTTGGAAAGAAGGGAGTGAATTTGCACATGGAAGAACCTCCTAGAACCTTGGATCTCGGTGAATCAGGGTGCTTGCACCTTTTGGCTACCATAAATAGCACCCAAAGTCTTCTGGCCACCCCTTTCCCATGTGCTTATTCTCATTTTCACATGCAACACTGAGGCCAGAAAAACGGGCATTTTGGTATCGTCTGGTGCGCTCCTCCCCCATCGGGTCAGGGCTCGTCCTAGGGCAGAGCGGCCCACTCGGCGCACCTGCGGGGGTGTGAGGACAAAGGCACCGCTGTATCAAGGACGCGCGCCCCTAAGACCCGCTCCTGGCCTCGCCCAGGTGTGGCGCTGAGAGGGGCCTGTGTGGAACCCAGCCGCAGCTCTGCCCTGTCAGCGACTTGAGGCCCTGCTGGGGAAGCGGCTGAAGTCCAGCCCACGGCGAAGCCCTGCCCCGGCCACTTTCTGATGTTCGGTGGCAGCTGCCAGGCCTGCTTCTGAAGTCATGGGCCTCTCCCGCCCTGTGCTCCCGCCCATGACAAAGCTTGGCCTGTGGTGGCTCCTTCTGATCCCAGCAGGTGAGTGAATGACATCACCGGGACAACATGTCACACCTCTAAGCTCACATGTGGTGGAGGAAACCCCTGCAGCTGGGTGCATGGCCCCCGCCAAAGCCGCAGGGCACTCCGAGCAGCTCGTTCCCCAGTGGGACGGGCAGGGCACTCGCAGCTCTGACACTGGCGGCAGCATCACCCCAAACCTGCCCTCGCTTGGGTCCCTCATCTGTGGATGCTGATGGTGCTGTGAACCTCCCAGGTCTGTTGTGAGGACCACATGACACGGGAGTGTGTGACCAGCACCCGGAGTACAGCAGGTGCTCGGTGCATGGCAACTGTTGCTACTGGTGTGCTTTTCTGGATGTCAGACCAGTAGTGCCCACTCGCCCACGCCCCAGAGCCCTAGGAGGTGGCCATGTTCGCAGAACAGACATAAGCGGTTCCCTCAGTTTGGGGACACTTTTTAGGAAAAGTATCCTAGGCTGAATCTCGTCTCTAGGTCTCACTTCTTCCCCACTCCCCTGCCTTGGCAATCTCCCCGACACTTATTTCCACGCCTTCTTAGCGAGTAGTCCCAGGGCAACGGACATTTCCTGAGCTGCGACCACATGCTGGCGCTTTGTTAAGTTCTCACACACATTATTCTGCTTAATCCTCAACAGTGTTGTGAGATAGTTCCTGGATAGCGTCCCCACTTTACAGGTCGGGAAACTGAGGCTCAGTGCGGTCGAGTGGCTTTGTTGGGAGAGGGAGTTGAGCACCCACCACCCTGGGCTCCCGGAGACCCCACCCTTCCTTCCTGTCCCCCAGTGCTGGCAAAGCGAGCGCCCCACGCCCAAGCCGAGGACCGCCTCTTCAAACACCTCTTTCGGGGCTACAATCGCTGGGCACGGCCAGTGCCCAACACCTTGGACGTGGTCACCGTGCGCTTCGGGTTGTCCATCGCCCAGCTCATCGACGTGGTATGCCTGTCCCGCCACCCTCTGAGCCTGTGGGATCAGCCCCCAGGTCACAGGCCCCTTTCCCAGGGTCCTCCCTCCCCCCCCAGCCCCCGCCCTTCTCCTTCCGGCCCCCCAGCCCACCTCAGTTGAGCTCCCTCCCACCCTCCTAGCCCTGGACACCCTCCTGGGGGACCCTGATTTAGCAGGAGGTTTCTAGATGCTTTGCTTGTACTGCTGGACACAAGCCCAGAGGACCCAAACAGCCTGTGTGACCCCAAAGAATCTGAGCAAGGGGTACAATGTCAGGAGGGGCGTTGGCTGGGCCAGGTTTGCTGTATCATGTAAGAGGGTCTTCTGGTGAGTGAGGGGCTTGAATCAGCCTGTCCCATGTCACCCTGTCTTCTGGGGCTGCTTCTGTCTCTCTGACTGCTCTTATTCTCTCTCCCGCTGCCTGCCGGCCAGGATGAGAAGAACCAAATGATGACCACCAACGTCTGGCTAAAGCAGGTGAGTCCACCCCCGCAGTAAAGGCAGGAGTAGAGGCAATGCATTTGCTCTTTCGTGCCTGCTTCCCCTGCTCCTGGATCCCCACCCAGGCTGATGCATTTGTGTAAACATTTCGGGACTATTCCTAGAGGGGAATAGGCATCCTGCAGGGGGCCTTCTCAAGGGCGCAACACTGCACTGTTTTAGTGCAAATGCACAAAAGCAAAATGGCCCCCGGACTCTAGGGCAGTCCTAGAGTCGGAGAGGTGGGGTTCGAGCCCCAGTGCTGCCACTTACTGGCAGTACCCTGCCTCAGTTTCCCCAGTTGTGAAGATTAGAAAAAATAATCCAAAGGGCTCCAACAAAGTTGACTTTTTAAATGGTGGTGGTTATTGTTTTAATGATTATAAGCCCCTATGAGGCAAAGGACAGGCTTGTGTGCCAACACCAGTCATTCTCTGTTGGGTGTAGATGCTCCTTTTAGGTCTAAAAGGAACAAGGGAAACTGTCCTAGAAACGCGACCGTATAACTCTGGAGTGTTTCGTTGCTGGGATACTCATTTATTGAGTATCCACCAGGGGCCTGGGGCTGGCAGTGCAGATGTCGTCCTTGGCTTCACGGACCTTACAGACACATTAAATCAATCAAGGCGCACATCTGCATGTAATCACCATTTGTGACAGTGCCATAGAGGAAACTTCAGAGAGTGAATAATTCTAACCCGGCTTGGGGGAGAAAACAGTTTCACGTGGACCTGCTGGTGTAAGCCCTGCTGGTACTCCTAGGGGGCGCTCTGAAGCACAGTTTGAAAGTCACTGGTTTACTCCCCTTTCTCAGCTGTATATTCTGGCAGGTTTTTACCTCTCTGGTCCTCAGTTTCCTTATCTGTTAAGTGGAGAAATATTTGTACCTGCATGGTATTCTCTGCCCGGCTCTCCCATTGAGGGTGCAAATAACTTTGTAAATTGTGATGCATTAGGAAAAAAAAAAGTTAACCCTGGCTGGTGTGGCTCAGTAGATTTAAAGCCAGCCTGAGAACCGAAAGGTCTGTGGTTCGATTCCCAGTCAGGGCATACGCCTGGGTTGCAGGCCAGGTCCCCAGTGGGGGCGTGTGAGAGGCAACCTATTGATGTTTCTCTCCCTCTCTTTCTCCCTCCCTTCCCCTCTAAAATTAAATAAATAAACTCTTTTTAAAAAAATATTATTACACATGAGTGAGGTGGCTCCCTGGAGCCATGCAGCGTGGGAATGACAGAATGAGGACTAGGGTCGGAACTAGGGCAAATAGACTAAGTGTGCCCGGGACTCTAAGGACCAGACCTGAGGCAAAGCCGGAGGGTTGGCCACGTTAGACCAGACTCCTGATTCCCAGCCCAGAGCCCTTTCCCTCTGTGGGGCTGGATGAGCTCAGTGGTGATCCTGAACCGGCTGCTGGGGCATCTCCCAGCTGCCTATTTACCCCAAGACCCCCTCCCCGAGCAGCACCAGATGACCTGACTCCCCTCCCCTTGCACAGGAGTGGAATGACCACAAGCTGCGCTGGAACCCTGCCGAGTTTGGCAACATCACATCCCTCCGAGTCCCTTCAGAGTTGATCTGGATCCCCGACATCGTCCTCTACAACAAGTAGGAAGCCGCTGGGGTCCTGGGAAGGCCCCTGGAAGGCACTTGGGAGAGGTTTCTAGGTTGGGTTTGGGAAGTGCGCCCCCTTGTGTCTCACCCTCATTGTCTCTGTGAGTCCCGCTCTGCTACTACTACCCACCCTACCCAGAGCTTTTGTATTGATTCCTTTATTTCTTTCATCTTGTTCTCTTGTGTGTACACCCAAATTTATTGAGCACCTACTATGTGTCAGTGCCTGGTGCCATGCTAATGGGACACAGATTTGCCAACACTATTATTTCAAAACGTGGCTGGTGCAAGCCGTGGAAACAACGCCTGCGGGTTGGAGCTTTGCAGCGCGGCGGTGCTGCTAGAGCAGGGAGCCAGCTCACTTGGTGTGAGTGTTTATAAAAATTGTTATAATAGTTGCCTTGTATTCAAGACCAGAAAGGACCAGTCTTTGAGCATAACGACTAAAGAAGCCAAAAAAGGCAGAGGAGTCTAAAGAGAGCCCCAGTGGGGCAGGGGGGTTGGGGGGTGATAAAAAGAATAGAGATCTATAATTTTATTTATGGTGTTTGGTAGCAGGCAGTTCTTCATTTAGAAGAGCTTAAAATTAAAAGATATCTGACACTATGTTCATCTAAAATATGTTCTAAAGTGGGGCTCTAAGGAATTCTTAGAGATACGAATAGATGTGGAAATGGCCCTGGTGGCAAGCGATTCTGGGTGACCCTGCGTGCCGCTGCCCCCCAGGCCTTTGGAAGACAGAGCACAGCAACATTTAAACGTTGTGCAGCCAAGAAACTCATTCAGCCCAGCATTTTCCAACTCATTTGACCCAACGTTGGAGAAGCCATTTAAAAAAAAAAGTAAAACAAAGGGGGAAAGTCCACTTCTGGAGTTTGGGTGCCTCCAACTAGGTCAGAGGGGAATGATGGTGGTTCCCTGTCGTTGGAGCCCGTTCTTCTTTCCTGTAAAATATTACAGTTCATGGAATCACTAGAAGCATGGTTCACATGTATTTGCTGTAGGATCTTCGCATGTATTTCCCGTCTAGAACTATAGGGTTTTTAATCATTAGAGCCATTTCTGTATACACAGTCAGCAGGGATTACCTGGAAGGTGTTTGCTGCTGCCACCAGAATCATGACACCTGGCCCCACAAGTCTATGCCCTGAGCTGGTACCCAAACTCCATCTAGTTTCTGCTTCCTGCGCATCTGGCAGAAGTCAGAAGCAAAGTCCTTACTTAGTATCAGATCAGACCTGGAGTTTTAGGGTTACCAATAAGGCTTCAGCCAGTGTTACTTGAATATAACAGGTAATTCTTATGATAGTTGAAATCAAATTCTTGCATTTAAAGAAGGGTCTCCTCCACCCAAACACTCCGTGCCAGGTTCAGGGGAAGATCACAGAAATCACACTTTCCTTCCTCAAAACAGTGCACATCCTGCCATCCAGTGGTGATTATGCATGATGACAAAAATGCCTTTTGAAAACTTCTGCCTTGATCTGTTGTTACTCTCCTTCAAAGTGCCAATTTCCAACCTGTTCTTAAAAAGATTCCCGTTTTCCAGTCTCTAGCCTGGGACTACCCCCTGGGAAATAAGTCTCTTCCTGGCATTCCTCTGGGTCTCGGGCCTTTAGAATTGACCTTGGAACTGGAGAGGGAGGGACAGCTTGTTAAAGACTAAGGTGGGGAACACTTTGCGTCGCCTCCCAGGTCGCGTTCCCAAGGAGAATCAGGGGCTCAGGCTCCCGGGAAGCCCTGCCTGACTGGCCACCCCTGCTTCAGTGTCCCTAGAAGCCCCAAGGGAAGTCCCTGAAAGCCCTTAGACGCAGAGCTCCGTGACAAGACCGGCCCTGCCCCTCCAATCTAGGCACACCCTGTGAATTTTGTCCTTCCCCTCCTCTGTCCCTCGTTCTGGAGGATGCCCTGCTGGTACAGTCTCCACCCCTGCTCTCCGCCAAATCCTACCATCAGTCAAGGCGTCACTCAAGTGACAACTTTCGTGGTGACCCCAGTCACTCTGGCCAGAAGGGAGTTTCCTCCCACCCCTGCTGAGGAGCTCTCAGACGGCCCTCAGAACGTTGCTGTCAAACTGCCTCCCTCCTGCGGCAGGAGTTCGGGGCAACTTTCGCTTCCTCCTGCTCCCTCAGCGGTGGCTGAGTCTCACGCAGTGCCCCCACAGCTCCCCCATCGGCTCGGTGGGTGGGCTCAGAAATGCACAGGGAATGGGTGCATCAAGGAATTATCACCCTTTGCTAGCAAAGATGTCGAGTCTCTTCTCAACAAGATACTAAAGGAGGTGCCAGGTGGAAAGACCTGACCCCCAGGTGAGGGCCTGACTCACCATTTGCTGGGGGCAAAAAATACACTCTTAAATAATCACTCTAAAATATCAAATGATCACGGGTGTATATGTGATCTATAGGACATCAAATATACATGATATATATAATGTCAGAATGTTAACAGTGGCTGTTTTTTACTTTCTTGGAATATTTTAATATTCTTCAAAATTCCTACATTTATCATTAAAAAGATGGTGCTTGAAAAGACAGCGCCAGTAGCTATCGATGTCAGTGTGCGGGGAGAATCTCCCACACTTGGCATGGGCCCCCAAAATTCGTCCGGGTCTGGCTTCGTTACTGGGGTCCCTGCTGCCGGTCATCTGGAGCAGCCCGGCGCGCAGGCGGGGTGCGCAGACCAGCCAGCTCCTCTCCTCTCCCCAGTGCAGACGGGGAGTTCGTGGTGAACCACATGACCAAGGCCCACGTCTTCTCCACGGGCACCGTGCACTGGGTGCCCCCGGCCATCTACAAGAGCTCCTGCAGCATCGACGTCACCTTCTTCCCCTTCGACCAGCAGAACTGCAAGATGAAGTTCGGCTCCTGGACGTACGACAAGAGCAAGTTTGACCTGGAGCCGATGGAGCAGACGGTGGACCTGAAGGACTACTGGGAGAGTGGCGAGTGGGCCATTGTCAACGCCACGGGCACCTACAACAGCAAGAAGTACGACTGCTGCGCCGAGATCTACCCCGACGTCACCTACTACTTTGTCATCCGGCGCCTGCCCCTCTTCTACACCATCAACCTCATCATCCCCTGCCTGCTCATCTCCTGCCTGACGGTGCTCGTCTTCTACCTGCCCTCCGACTGCGGGGAGAAGATCACCCTGTGCATTTCCGTGCTGCTCTCGCTCACCGTCTTCCTCCTGCTCATCACCGAGATCATCCCCTCCACCTCCCTGGTCATCCCGCTCATCGGGGAATACCTGCTCTTCACCATGATCTTCGTCACTCTGTCCATCGTCATCACGGTCTTCGTCCTCAATGTCCACCACCGCTCGCCCAGTACCCACAATATGCCCCACTGGGTGCGGGTGGCCTTTCTCAGCTGTGTGCCTCGGTGGCTTCTGATGAAACGGCCTCTGCCACCCTTGGAGCTCCATGGCCCCCCGGATCTGAAGCTCAGCCCCTCCTATCACTGGCTGGAGACCAACGTGGATGTGCAAGAGAGGGAGGAGGAAGAGGAGGAAGAGGAAGAGAGATGGGTGTCATCCCCCTCCACGAGTGTCCTCCACAGCCATGCTGAGCTGCACCAAGGGACCTCAGGCCCCAAGGCGGAGGCCCAGTGCCAGAAGGGAGGGCTCCTGCTGTCCCTTCGCATGCAGAAGGCTCTGGAAGGCGTGCACTATATCGCTGATCACCTGCGGTCTGAGGACGCTGACTCTGCGGTGAGTTGGGGCTGGGCCCCTCCCCTAGGTGACTCTATCAGCCTTGCAGGGAATGTCCTTACCCCAGGGTGTTCGGCTGGGCCAACCCAGTCCTTCATGCGAGAACCTATCTCCCTCAGTCATGGCCCTTGGGAGTCTGGCATAAATAGTGGTAGAGAACGTCCAGCTGGCAACTCTTAAGACATGAAGTGGCGGGTGGCAGACCAGCAGTCAAGAATGCCCCAGCTGCCCTGGCCAGTGTGGCTCGGTTGGTTGGAGCATCATCCCATAGACTGAAGGGTTGTGGGTTTGATTCCCGGTCAGGACACCTGCCTAGGCTGCGGGTTCTGTCCCCTGTCGGTGCGTACAAGAGGCAACTGATCGATGTTGTTCTCTCCCATCAATGTGTCTCCCCTTCTCTCTCTCCTTCCCTTTTCCTCTCTCTAAAATCAATAAGCCTGTCCTTGGGTGAGGGTTCTAAACAATTTAAAAATTAAAAAGAGAGAGAGAGAGAGAGAGAATGCCTTAGCTAAGCCTAACCAGGAGACAGCAAGACAGAGCTTCTCACGCCATCCTCGCCACCGTTTCTCCCCAGTAGCCGTTGGCTGGGGAAGGAGCGGGGGGGGCGGGGGGGGGTGGCGGAGGGAGCACTGTCAGGAGAGACCATACATCAGGCTGCTGCGGTCTCAGCCTCCCTCCTTTGCCCTGCTGGTCTCTCCCTGCTCCTCCCTGTTTGCAAGTCCTGGGTACTTGTCAACTTCACTTCAAGCTCAAACCCTGAGGAAGCTTGGTTGTACCAGGTGGGCTCCCCCCTCCCTCTGCCATGTCTGGCATTATTAGGTGAGCTGGCTACTGCCCAGCATCACAGAATCCTTCCTAACAACTTAGGAAAGCGTGAGGGGCAGGGAGATTACTACTCTTGATGAGTAAATAGGAAACATTCTCATGATCTAATCTGGGAGCAGCTAGGAGTTCTGACCCACTCGCCTGGGCTGTGAGCCTGAAATCCACAGTGTCCCCTGCCACTCCCCGAGGCTTCCTGGGGCCGAACCTGCTGTCACCTACCCCCGTCTCTGCCTCCTGGAGTGGATGGGCGAGTTGGGGGTCAGGAGGCAACGTGGGCGCAGCAAAGTCTTCACCATTTATAAGTACTGGGTGGTGTGTTTAAACCACTGTAGGCCCCTGGGTGTTCTAGAACCTTCTTGTGTCCCTCCAGCCTCTCTTACCTGGAACTTGAGGGCCTCGGGAAAGGACCTGGGCTGTCGGGGAGGACAGGGTGGGAGTCACTCAGGAAAGCATTGTTTGCATCTTGAGAAACCCATTACCCAGCCACCCACCCCACCTCCACGTCTCAAGGTCTCAGTGGGGCCACTTGCCCCGTGTCATTTGCACGGGGCTGGCGCGGTGGGGCCCCCTGCCCCCGTGTCATTTGCACGGGGCTGGCGCGGTGGGGCCCCTTGCCTTTCCCCAGGCCTGGCCCTGTCACTGTCAGTGCGCTTCCACCTGCAGGTGAAGGAAGACTGGAAGTATGTGGCCATGGTGATTGACAGGATATTCCTCTGGCTGTTTATCATTGTCTGCTTCCTGGGGACCGTGGGACTCTTCCTTCCCCCGTTCCTGGCCGGAATGATCTGATTTCACGTCCCCGGTTTTGGCCCAAAGGTGGCACTGCTGACCATCCTTGCTGCTGCCTCCAGAATCCACCTTTGGGGTCAATACCATGTGACCACAGGTGCCCCTACACTGGCCCAGTCCTCGAAGATTTCCTGACCCCGTTCACTTGGCAGCGCTGTGCTCGCGAGGACTCTGCTGGGCACAGAGCCCGGCTGTGGGTGCTGAGGAGCAGGAAAGGGAGGAACTTGCTCTGCAGAAGGTTATGATGAGGTGGTGACAATGTGAAGCGTATGAGGTGCTCCTGAAGAGCTATACAGACACTAGGTGACAGGAGTGTCACACAAGGAAGCAGAGGGCAGAGGTGAGGCCAGGCAGAGGGGAACACAACACAGGCCTCAAAGGAGGGGTGTGTGGGGGAGAGGGGAGAGGGTACCACAAGGGGCAGAAGGACTGTGAGCGATGTTTTGGATTCAGGAATGAGCCTGAAGTGTTAGAACAGCCAGGCTGAGACGGGGCTCTGGTGCAGGGAGCGCTGGCTGGAGTTGGGGTGTCTTTGAACGAGGTGGAGAAAGAAGTTTAGAGCTGAGAGCACAAATCTAATCGCAGAGCGGAAAGGCTTTCTGGGAGGGGACGGTGGGGGGGAGGCAGGGTGCAGGTGGAGTGGAGCTGCAGGGCAGACCCTCAGGCAGAGGGGGGAGGGTTTGCTGCTGCAAACTGGCTCAGCACCAGCCTACCCCTAGGGGCCTGGCAGCACTGAGCGTCCCTGCTACAGGCATGACATCTGCCCTTCAACTCTTGTGGACAAACCACAAGGTCAGCCTGAGCCACTCTTGATCCAGCTTGCTCCCTCCCTCCCTCCACGGGGCCAGTGGTAGTTGGCAAGGAGTGAGTGATTCACTTTGGACCTTGAGACTACTGTGTATGTGCCAACACTGCAGGACCAGGACTGCTTCCCTTCCCAGCCTGCCCTCCCTGTTCTTCCCAAGGCCCATGGTGTGTCTGAGCTGCTCTGAACTACCTGATCGGAACTGCCCGTGCTGTGTTCGAACCTTGGAATCCAGCCTTCCCTGGCCGTCAGCTGCGGCGGGAGTCTGGAGGAGTTCCAGCCGGGGAATCAGGCCTCACCCCTGCCCCAGCTAGTCCCGCTTCCCCAGGTTGGAGCCCCGGCAGCTAAAGGACGTGGACACTGGGTTCTTGGGTCAGTGTGGGGACCCAAGACAGGAAGGAAGCTGAGCAGGGCGAGCTTCCAATTTCCCTTCGATCTTTGGGGTCCTCTCCTTCCAAACCCCCAGCCCCAGCCTCTGCTCCTCGGTTCTCTCCCAAGATCCCCAACTCAGTGGCCCATTCTGGTTTCTGGCCCCTCCCTGTTTCTATGCATGCAGCCCCCAGCCTCCCTCCTGGATCTCCCAGCCTGGATCTCCCGGTGCACTGATGCTCCCTTATGTTAGTCCATCTCCCGTCCATCTTGCAAGTTTGTAGAGAGAACAAATAAATTCAAAGCCACTGTTCATCTAGCTGTGCAACCCCTTGCAGCATCCCCAGGAGCCCCAGAGCCTCCCCCAGAGCCTGGTAGTTTGGATGCCAGCTGGGGGTGCCATTCCACTGACATCCCTCCAGTGGCCATGTTGGGGGCTGCCTTGGGTCCCCACTGGAAAACACCCCTTTGGTCAGGTGCAGAGAGGAGGGGTTGAGGCTGGCAGCTGACCCACTGCATGGGCATCACCGGGCCCCCTGGCCTGAGCCCAAGCATCAGCCCTCGGTCTGTGCCCGACTGCATACAATCAGTTTCTTCCGGGGCTGTGGCCAGAGGCCAGAGTTTCGCCGCTAAGAGCAGTTCCAACAAACGAAGCGATCAAACCACAAAGCAAATAGTACAATTTTAATTCATCCACAAGTCAAACAGAAAGAAAGGAAAGAGTGTTCTGCACAAACACGAGAGAGAAGGGGGGGAACTGATGAGAAAGGGGGAAAGAAAAGGAAGGGAGCAAGAAAAGAGGAAGAAAGGAGGAGGGCAAAGTAGGGGAAGAAAAAGTGGGAGTGAGGAAGGGAGGGGACTGTGACCTAAGTCCCTTTTGGCCTCGACTCCCCTTCTCGACACTTGGGGCACTGACAACACACGTCCCGTGCCCAGTCTCCCAATAACGTGCTGCTGGACCGTGTCCCAGGTCCCCCCCCAGGGGGCACGTGACTGTCAGTCCAGACCAAACTCACATTAAATAAATTCCAATATACACTGTACAAGAAAGCCAGGTCCATCCCTCATCTCCCCAACTGTCCACCTTGCGAAAGAAAGCTGCCCTCTGACCCCTCTGCATCCGTAGACAGAAGAGCAGGAAGGAATAGCTCGGTTTCCCAGTGGCCTACTATGTCCATGAATAAAGCCATCGTGGCCGCTAGGGGCATCGGCGTGACCCCCCAACGGGCCAGGCAGGTGTGAGGAGGGAACGGCCAGTGGCAGCTGTGCTCCCTCGGAGCCCTCCTGGTCACCCCCTGGATTCTACAGCCCTGTCCCCTCCGTCCAGCTGCAGCCTGAGCAGCACCGTCTGGGGGTCGGGATGGGGGGAGGGGGTCGTGCAAAGTGGCAAGGGAAGAACTCCCCTCGGCCTTCCCCCTGAGAAGACCCGCATGACCGAAGGCGAGGCAGGGGCTGGGGGCAAGGAAGGTTCACGACAGGCAGGGGCGAAAGACGCGGACAGGTGGCTCCCACCCCGCGTCACTCTGCAGGCGGGTGAGCCAGGTTGGCCAGAACCTTGGCCTGGTCCACGGCGTCCAGCAGGTTCTTGGCGTCCACAGCCAGGGTGTGGGAGGCCGTGAGCATCTGTCGCTTGCACTCCTCACTCAGGGAGGTCACGGCGTTTTGCTGGGCCAGTCGCATCTTATTGATGAGCTCTGCCAGGTCCTTGTTGAGCAGTTTTTGGGTCCCTTCAATCTGGAAGAAGAGTGCACAGGAGAGGTTGGAGCCCACGCCACACAAGTGTCCACTTCTGTGTTGGTGAGGTAGTCAGAATTTCTCTGGGGGGCAAGTTGGACCCAGGCCAGGGCTGAGTCCAAGGCCACCGAGGACAGACACCGCAGACGTACCAAATCCCAGCCCAGTCTGATCCAACCCCACCGGCCCTCCCCTTATCACATGTCATCTTCTTGTGCTGGCCCCACGTTCGAGTGGATGGTCGGGGGTCAAGTGCATCTGTTCATTCGTTAGCTGTCTGCCATGAAACCCAGAGCTCTGGGGCTGTGGTTTGAGCTGCGGGTTTTGTTTACCGCCATAGGCCGGGAGCTTAGCACACTTCTGAGCATTTACTCAGCATTCAAGAGCACCGAGCAGGTGAAACGAATGGCTGGGCCGTCGTGCCAAGGGCAAGATGCTCTCATGTGGGACAGGACAGCCCGGCCCGGGGCTCTCTGTGGGCAACCGCTGCCACAGAGGGATGCTGGGAACCCCACCACCACCGCCGCCCTGCACTGTCCTGCCTTGAGCAGTCACAGACGGTGGGGATTCGGTGGTCACCTGTGCCATGTCACTAACCACGGGGAGATGCCACATCCAACCGCGGCCTGGCCGGGGCTGTGGGGGTTCCAGGCAGACAGCCAACAAACGTGCAGAGGTGCTGTGCAAGCTGCCTACTGCTCAGTGACAAAGTGCCACAAGCGCAGTGGCTTAAAACGACACACCGATCCTCTTCCAGTTCTGGAGGTTGGAGGTCTGGAGTGGGCCCTACGGGGCTGAAGTTGGAGAGACGGCAGGGCCGCACTCCTTCTGCAGGCTCGAGGGGAGAATCTGTCCCCTGCCTTTTCCTGCTTCGAAAGGCTGCTGCCTTCCTTGGCTTGTGGGTCCTTCCAGCCCAAGCTGCAACCATCTCGGCCTCTGCTTCTGCCGTCACACCCCCTTTTCTGACTCCCACGAGAGCTCTGCTTCCGCCTCCCTCTTGTAAGGACCCTCGTGGCTACGTCAGACTGACATGGGAAACCCAGTGTCCTCTCTCCACAGCAAGATCCTCAGCCTAACCACGTCTGCAGAGACCCCTTTGCACGCAAGGCGACACAGCCCCAGGCATGGGGGTTGGCACGAGGCCCGCCCTGAGGCACTGCCCTGCCCACCACAGGCCCCTACACCGACACAGAGTACCCAGGCTCCTATGGCAGCATCCGGTGGTTGTTTGTTTCTCACTTAAATAAAGGAAATTAGATTAAATGGTCAAAAAGAGACACCGTAACTGCTATGTCCGTAACACACTCAGCCTGCCTTTAGCACCGAGGGAGACAAGATGGGGGTCACAGGAGGGCCACAGGGAAGGTGTGTCCTCCCTTGCCTGTCCGCACACAGTAAGACGTTGCTGCAACTACCTGAGACCTAAACTAGGAAACCAGCCCCAGGAGGCTGGCCAGGTCCCCAGGTGCCAGCTCAGCCCCCTCGCGGCACCTGTGCAGATACACTGGGCAGGGCCACCTGCTGCAGGTGCGGTGGGGAGAAACGAGACTGCCCAGGTGGCCCTGGGGAGCTTCTGTGTGAAACGCAGCTGGGCAGGTGGAGCAGAAGGGGAGCTGGTGGCACCGTCTGAGACCAGGACACTAACCTCTGTCCGTGAAGACGATGGCAAGGAAGGCAGGATGTTGTCCACGCTCCCAATGAGCTTCCGCAGGGTCAGGCCCACGTTCTGGGAGAGAAAGGGTGGGGTGACTGCACCTTTCGCTCTCTGAGAAAGCCATGTTTCCCTCAGGAGCACTCCTGGTCAGTATCTGCCTTCTGAGGCTACCTGGGGTAAATGTCCTCTGACCACCTTGCTCTAATGGGGGTCTTCCCGGGAAAGACACCCGGTATGTTGGGCAGACCAAGAAGCTCAGCCCCACCCCACGTGCTTGCAGGGCTGGGGTGAGCGGCGTCCACCTGCCCTGCCCCGGTTCTGCCCCTGGCACTCACCTTCACCACCACCACGTAGGCCTCAGGGGGCAGCTGACAGAGCTCATTCTTGAGGTCCAGCACAGCCCGCACCAACTCCATGACATTGAGGTACACCATGTCGTCGGTCCGGTCCAGGTTGGCGGTGGGCTGGATGGACTGGTGGGGCGGGGGTCTCGAGTCAGGGAGATGCTGCGATTCTTTCCTGGGAGGCACTACAGGTGCCAGCTCAGCCCCCAGCCCGATTTGAGAAGGTCTCCTCCAATAGCAATGCCCTGTGTTGGGAGCGCACCCCTCCCTTCTGCCTCTGGGACGGTGGTTCTCACATTAGAATCTGCAGAGGAGCCTTCAAGCAGACCGGTGGCCGGCTTCACGCCAGACCAACTCAGCCATCATCACCCTGGCACAGAGGCCAGCGGTTTTCAAAAGCACCTCGGGCGATTCTCACGGGCAGCCAGGGTTGTTCCAGAGTGAGGAAAACCAGCGCCCATCCCAGGCTACTGCAAGAACAAGGTGGGTGCTGGCAGCCAAGGGAGGACACCCAAGAGAGGAGGGGGCCCCAACTCCTTCTCCTAGGGCAGGACCAATGAGCTTTCCTTCAGGTCAGGGAGAGAGGAGAATGGCCTTCCCCTTGCTTTTTCGTGGCTTAGCTGTATGGCCTTAGACAAGGCACTGCCCTTCTCTGGGCCTCAGCTACATCATGAGGGTGCTGGACTAGGTTATTTCTGAAGGCCTGTGAACTCTTCACAATCCATGGTCTTCAGTTTTGGGGAGCCCTGATACAAATTCATTACCAGCTTTGGCAGAGCCAACACATACCTGCGCACCCAGCCGTGGTGGCTTCTGTGGGGGGCCCGTGAACTCTGCTGCAAAAGGAGGGAGAGTGAGGGGGGGCAGTTCTCAGCACCCTGGCCCTTCCCTTTGCGCCTGCTGATAACCAGGCCAATCCCCTCTCTGCTACCAGGAGACACGAGAAATGAAACCCTAACTCCAGATGACAGAGAAAGAAAGCGACCTCCCTGGCCCCGCCGGAGCCACGGACAGTCCTGCTGTCCACTCCTTGGAAAGAAAAAGCCGAGGTTACAGCAGCACTGGAGGGGCTGCAGAGGGTGAGCCGCCCCCGAAAGCCCATGCGTCCGGCCCTGAGGGACAGCACACCCGCTGGCCTGGACAGCCCGAGGAACAAGCTTCAGTCTGTGACGCAGCGAGTGGGTGGCTGCGGCGTCAGTCCCCAGCCGGCGCCCCTGCGGCTAGCTAGCGGGTGGGTTTTTGAGCGTTCCCCCAGGGGTCTGCTCTGAGCACCGGGAAGTCGAGGAAGTGAAGCAGCGGAAGAATCGCTCCCCTCACGCCCCACTTTGATAAGCAAAGGCACCTCGGCCCTGTGGGCTGTGAGAAGAGCCGGCCCAGAGTGGAAGTCACAAGACCCGGGTCTACTCTCAGCTCCTCCACCAAAGGGCCGTAGGACACAGACGGGGCAGCTCACTGACGCTCCCTGGACCTTAATTTTCATCGGTCAGATAAGGGGCGCTACTCAGAAGGGTCCCTGGAGCCAGGCTGCCTGGGCTCAAAGCTGAGCTCTGCCAATTGCCAGCTGTGTGACTTCGGGTAAGTTACTTACCCTTCCTGTGCCTTGCTTTCATGACCTTTGTAAAGTGGGTGCAATAATAAATTGTCTTATCTCACAGAGTTGCTGGGAGATGAAACCAGTTGACATCTGTGGCTTGGGCCTGTGTTTGGCTTGCGTCAAGTTCTCTGTGACTGTCATCGTCGCAGCTGTCACTGTCATCCTCACCATCGTCAGCCCCACCCATCCAGGAGGATGAAGATGCACCCGGTGTGCTGCTGGCTCCTCTCCCCCCTTCAGCAGAGGCCTTTGGAGAGACCCGGGCTCAGCCGCCCCTTTCTCCCTTCCGTCCCCCAGGCCCAGAAGATGAGCATCAGCGGAGAGAAGACAGGGAACCACCCTATTTTCCTCCATGAGGAGCCTCCAAAAGAATGAGTGGTGGGTAGGAAGGGAGAGTCACCCCCTCATCCAAATAAATGCTAGGAGGAGATAAACTGGGAAGACGACTAAGGACCCCAGGACAGAGAGAGAGAGATGAGAAAAGGCACCGGACCGGGAGAGTGTGGAGCGACAGTTGGGGTGGAAGGGTAGACGCCAACTCCAAGACGGAGCCCCTCTGCACACTCTGAGTGAAAACAAGGCAGATGTTTCTTAAAACTGCAAGTTCACTCTACAGCTCTCTACAGTGGCCAGGGAGCAAGGACAGTGGCTCAACACAAGAGGTCAAGTGCAAACTTCCACCAAGGGGACGGGTGTGGACACTTACTGTAGCCGGCCTCCTTCTCTGGGGTCTGGAAGGAAGGAAAAAAACACTTGCTGATGTGGCTCTGGGGACAATGCACGTGCCCCCTGACCTGTTGTCCACCCCCTTGACACAGCATTTAGAGGGTTAGAGATCACAGACATGAGGGGCATAGATTCTAGGGGGTTCCCAACAAAAAGCGAGCTGGAGGCATGTCCCTCCTTTCTAAAATGCTGAGGGGACATGGGGCAGAAGAAGCATTGCTGTGGGTGTAGATCAAGTGAGAGCTCAGGAAAAGGGCCTTGCAGAGGTCAGAGGAGAGAGACGAGACTCACTCCCCAGGTGAGAGGCGGAAGGGAAGAGACAGGCAGGCCGGGGACCTGGGGCTGGGGTCCTGCTGTCTGCGAGGACACCCCAGCCTTCACTCCAAGGCAGAGGCCTCCCCCAGAGACTTACCAACGGGGACTTGTCGTTCACGTGAACCATGGGGTCCTGCAGAGGAGAAAACCAAAGCAAAGGACTCAGAATCCCCGAACTAGGAACCCAAAGAACGCACGGAGAGCGTTTGCTGTGGTCAGCTGGTGGGGGCAGAGGAGGACACGCCCATGTGACGTGATGGTGTGGACACCTCTCCCACGCAAGCATGCTCATCAGAGTGTCTCCAGCAGGCTGCAGAGGACAGCATCCCGTCCCACCCGCAGCGCAGTGGCTGCTCACCAGGGATTTCTCCTCCTGCCTCAGCCACTGGTAATCTTCCACCATCTGCTTCTGCTGCTTGTCCAGGATCTGCCGCATCTTGGCCCTCTCGGCCTCCCAGAGCTGCTGGGCTTCTTCTCGGCTGCTGGGTCGGACAAAGTCCTCCTCCTGGGAGGACAGCAGGGAGAGAGGGGAGGACACAGTGAGCCTAGTCCCCAGGCTCAGAGGAGGGACAGTGCTCTGAAGAGCCTCATGGCAGCCACAAGACTCGGCCTCACAACGCTGTTCTTCCATCCGCAGTCACACACGCAGACAGCTAGCACTGGGTCCGTCAGCCCCAAGCACACGCCTGTGTTGCCATGGAATGCCCAACCCGGAACGCGGTGTTTAACATGCATTGTACTCAAACGATCACATGATCTGTGAGACACTTTCAGTTTCGAATTACTGCCCCGATGTTATTTTCTCAGCTGGTTATCTGTCATGGTTGCTGTCACTTAATCAATTGAGAAGTGCAAAGCCAACTCCCTAGAAAAGCTCTGGGCACTGCTCTCCAGCCCAGCACCACTGCACAGGCCTGGAAGCTTCGAGGGGCCACAGTGCAGCCCCACAGTGGGGCAGGGCCTGAGAGAAGGAGCGACGGCGGGCACCCATGGATCGTGCCTTCTTATTAAAACAAGCTCTTCATCAAGAGGGTAGTTGGGGTTGTTTAACCCAAAGAAATGCATGAGCTAGGAGATAAAGTGAAGAACAAAATTTAAAGAACTGCAGATGTATAGACAGGTAATACATGCCTCCACTCTCAGCTTTATGAACCAACCCTTGTTTCAACTCACTTGGGGGACTTTGGACCTACTCATCGTTTTACTAGCTATTTCCCAAAAAGAAGGTGTGGTTGGTTTTCTTACCACTTACTTTCCCCTCAGGCTTCTCAAGGGTTCATTTGTATAGTTATCTGCTCAGTCCCTTCAAATGGTTTTGCTTTCTTTTCTGTAGCCCAACTTTGCACCCAGACTCCTGGACTGGCACAAACACTCCTGGAGTGTCACTGGCTTGTTGTGTGAAGCCAAGGATGGCCTTTGCCAGGGGCAAGACCTCCCTATGATGTCCAGGCTGGCAGGTCTCTCCAACTGTTTCCTTTGATGTGGCCAGTTTACATACAAGTCACTTGTCTAAAATTCCAAAAATCATTCGCTATCCACTTTAGCAAGCCATAATCTCTGCCAAACCTCTAAAGCTATTTTCCCCACTAAACTCTCTAAACACACTTGAATATAACAAGAAGGTTAAATATTGAGATTTTTTTCCTAGTGCTCATTCAGTTTCAATTACTGCTCTCAATTTCTAACAATACTTCTTCCCACTTCTTAGATTTCTTGGTGAAATATTCTTCGCTCATTACTCTATTCAACAACTATATATTAAGCCACTGCTGTGTGGCAGGCATAGGGATGAGTGCGGGGAGGGTATAATGTACAATGTCCCTGTTTTCACAAGGCATGTGAACAGTAGCCAGACCAGGTGTCACAGCCTCATGGACACTTGGACACCATGGACACGTGGGGCCAGATGATTCTTGGCTGGCGGAAGATGCCCTGTGCCTTGCAGATGCTTAGCTGCAACTCTGCCCTCCAGGCGCCTCACCACCTCCCCAGTTGTAACAAAAGGCCCCCCGGCAAAATCACCAAATGGGGCAAAATCAGCCTCAGTTGAGAGTTACTGAGTTAGACCTTATTTTAAGAAAATAGATTTCAGAACATAAAGAGTACTTTATCATTGTAGAATCATAAAGATAAATTAGATTTATTTCACAGAGGACAATGCTCCAAAACGAGGGAATCTTAAGGCTAGAGATAGCCCCACTTACACATCAGCACCTGCAAACACAATGGTGTGGCTGCCCCAGGCTACCGACAGGTAGTGACCAACAGGAACCGAGAGTCAGACGCTTTGGACGCAGAGTTAGAAATCTCCAGGCACAAGGAAAATGTGTGGACCACGGAAGACTAGAGGTAATACTGGTAGGAGGAGTTCCTGGAGTCAAGTAAACACTATGTAATTTGTAAGTGCTAAAGAAAGGTTCCTACCACTCGAATGTCTAGTACGCCCCAGGCCTGATCAGCATCTCACAAAGTATTTTAAGACACATTCACAGATTTGTTCCTACATCTTCCAATTTCATAATCAAATCCAAGGAGAAAGTGAGATTTTTTTTTAATTTAATCTCTTTTGGGCTTACCTGTGTGAAAAGTACCTCAGATATCCTTCTCAGGCAATAAATACTTATATGGTTGATCACTCTTAGGAGGGATCAGGTCTTTGTGGTGCTGTAAACGACTCCACAAGCTGCGACCATTCCAGAATGTGGCTCCCTGCTCCTCCCCCCCACCCTCTGTCTATCCTGACATGCATTCTTCCTCGCTCCAGCCAAACAGCTCCTGCACATGCCCTGTGGTTCCCCATCACTCAGGCATGGCTCCTACTGGTACCTCTGCCCCTTTCATCCCCCTCATCCCAGTTCCTTCCTGTCCAAATCTTACCCATCCTTCCCAGCTCAGCTGACGAAAAGAAAGCTGGAAAGAGTTGTTCTCCTCTCTGCGCTCTCACTGCACTTTTGCTGTATTTTGGTGAAAAAGCCACCCACAGCTTTCTGGCTTGCATTACAGGTAGGCGCGCGCCTTGCCTGTCTCTCCAGGCCAACTGTAAGCGCACTGAAGGCAGAATCGCCTGGGCCTCCCGTCAGCACCTAGGACAGCTCCCAGCAAAGCATTCCTGCAAAGTGTACCAATGTCCTTTATTTTAAACCTCAGTTGTGAGATCGCGGCCTCATGACTCTGGTGTGGCATCCCACAGATGCCGGATGAGCCAGGCAGTACCGTCAGTCAGTAAAAAGGGTGTTTTTCTGGGAAAAACATCTCCGATTTGTGTTAAATGCTCTGCAGGGAGCCTGTGCCTTTTCAGCGTTCTACCTGGAAAAGGCTTTATCCACGTTTTTGATGTACACCACAAAATGGAGTTTATATTTTTAACCTTTTTTGGTTTATTTTAAGAAGTGTTCATTATGTTCTTTTAGGCAGGCTTTCCTTGTGGAAAGTACTTCTAACTCCCGACACAAAAGGTCTTTTTTTCCTGCAGCACAGCCTGTCTTTATGGAATTGAACAAAATCCTCATGGGAAGCAGGGATTAGACAAAGGCAATGCCGCCCCTCACACATGCAAAATAGCTTCCTTCTAAAAGGTCACATTGTAAAGCGAAACTCACTAAAACTCAATTAATTACGAATAAAGAGTCAAGGGCAGGAGGGTGGAGGAACTGAACACGGCTTAAATTATAGTGCAGGCTTCAAAATGCAGCTTTGTTATGGCTAAGTATATGCTAAGATATAAATTGTTTAAATGATAAATGGAGAAATTTATTCCACAACAGATCTCGATGCCTAGAACTCTAAGTTATATTGCTCATTTTTAAATTTTACTAAATTTAGAACAAGGGCACAGAATATATCGACCTATGTACTTTCCTACATTTTCTAAATCTATTGGGATAATCATGTAGTTCTTCCAAAAAATGTTAGAGGCATGTATACTACACGTGACACGTTGTGCGTGTATATGGAGTTAGAGCTAAAACAATAAGAGCTTTGAGTCTGTTTTGTCACACAGCAAGGCTCCGTTTAGTAAAATATATTAAATGTTCGTGGCCACCACAGGGGCTATTTGTGCTGAAGGAGAAACGGTGCTGACAAGGGACAAGTGGGCAAGCAAAGGTGCTTTTATTTATTTCACTATTTTTGAATCATCACTCGAAGGCTCAGTCATTGATTTTACAGACGGAGGAAAGGAGAGAGAGAGGGAGAGGGAGAAACATCAAAATGAGAGAGAAATATCAGTCAGTTGCCTCTCGTATGTGCCCCAACTGGGAATCGAACCCACAACCTAGGTTTGTGCTGTGACCGGGGATCAAACCTGCAACCTTTTGGTTACAGGACGATGCTCCAACCAACCGAGCCACCTGGCCACCTGGCCAGGGCTGCTTATTTACTTATTTTACAAGCAGTGACAATCAGGTGCTAATCCATGAAGTGCTCAGGGCCTCATATTGACAGTCACGACAAAGAGGTGACTGGAGAGGGTGTAGCCCCCCAGTTCCTTCCCAAACAGCAGCAACTCTTACAAAAGCAGCAGGAATGGAAGCCACAAGGAAGCCTTCCTCTGACTGGAGAGAGACTGAACACCCAAAGCAACCAGGCAGGAAGGGCAGAGCAGAAGAGAACCTCCAGGGCCCTTGGTTCTCCGGCACCGACAGGCTTAGTTGCATCTCCCCAAGACTCCTCACTACACCCAGAGCTCGTGAAAGGGGGAGGTTTTGCGTCACTCGCCAGAGCACCAGAGTGTGGACAGGGCGGGTCCAGGTCCAGCTGGTGCCCTTGGGAGCAGAGCCTGGCTTGGCCCTCAGCCTCTGATGTGTTTGCAGAGGAGAGAGTCCCAGAGCCCCTCAGCGGCCTGACTGGTGCATGGAAGCACGGAGGGCACCTCCTGAGCCTGAGATTGTGGGCTTCCCAGGGTCCCAGGCACCTCCCCTCCGTTAGCCTCCTCAGTCGGTCTGGGACCCAGCATGCAGAGCCCTCTTACCCGCATGCTGTGGCGCTTGAAGACATTGTGCCGGTGGAGAGGTGGGGTGTGCAGCGAGTTTACGGGAGATGGGTACTCCATAGGGCTGGTGAGCGTAGGCGAGCTGGCACACAGACCCTCAGGGACCTATTCAGGAGAAGCCAAGAAGCACCACGCACAGGGACAAGGCGAGAAGGTAGACATTAGCTGCTACAAACTTAGCACAAAGAAACAATACATGAGCACCACGGGAGAAACAGGACTTGGTCTCTAGGAGCCAATAAAGAATGTAACATCAGCATTTCGTTGGCCCGGATGGGAAGACATGGCGGAGCAACACACACAGACAGCTCTTGGCTAGGACTGGGCACTGCCACCGTGGCTAGCAGCCCTGCAAACAACGGGCCCACACATGCGACTGGCCGACCGAGCGCACACCCTCCCTTGGGACTCTTCAGAAGAGAGTTCTACTTCATAGTCAGACGTAATTAACACACGGATGCGTGTGCGTGTTTGAGCGCTGTGTTCAACATCACTGAAGGCATGTTTGCTTTTAGCAGCATGCTTCTATCTTTGCATCGAGTTTTTTTCTTCAAATGAAGAAGATTTATGTTAGTTCTCGGTCGGGCTTGGCTGGGCTTGGTTGGGCACAGGGCAGTGACTCTGCGCCAAAGGGCGTAAGAGAACAGAAGAGAGGGGCTGGGGCTCCCTCTGACCAAGATGCGGGAGAGAGGTCTGGGCTCGGGTCGGAAGACCCCACGGCTGGTAATGATGAAGGTGGGACGGAGCTCAGTGAAATGCTTCTCTCTCTTCACTGGCTGCCTCTGCGGGGAGCCCCAGGGAGCAACTTCATTTTCTGGGGAACATCCACCGTCCCCAGCTTCCCTGGAGTCCTTCTCAGAAGGCTCTGCCCAGGGAGGCTTTGGGCACGGAGAAGCAGCGGTAGGCAGGCACACACAGCAGCAGCAGACACCTGGACGGATGGGCTGGGCGTATAAAGCGCGCCTTCACTGAGGACAGCCTGGTGGGACTGCATTTGGTTTCTTTTGGTCTCTGGGGACTCTGAGTTCAGATTCTTTTCTGGGCACCAAAGCAGGCCCTCTCCGTTACCTGAGCAGTGGGTTGCCACTCCTCAAGGCATGAGAATGGAATTTCAGGAAGGACCAAGATGAGAAATGGCCCTGAGCTTCCCCAGCTCCCTGGTTATGCTTACCTGGAACTGCAGCTTGGGAGCCAGAAGGTTGGTTTGTGGAGGGGGCCTGTACTTGGGTCGGCTGGGCTAGAGAGAAAGCACAGAGAGAAGTCAGTGCGGTGTCTCTCCCTGTGCGAGCACTAAAGGAGAATCAGGTCAGAGACAGGTCAGGCTTGCTCAGAATGAAGAAGATGAGAACACAGTTCCCGTCACATTCACTTCCTGAGCACCCACTACATGCTGAGTGATGGGAGGGTACAAAGAGGCCAGACCCTCGGTCCTGCTGGGGGCCATCGCTGGGTGAGGGGTCACTGGGCTCTGTGTAAGTAGCTTCTTTGGGTGGGGGAGCACCTGCCAAGCAGCAGCCGAGAGCCACAGACATCCGCAGGTCATGGGGGCTCCGGCACTCACGGCAGCTTCAGTGGGGAGGTGAAAACTGAGCCGCACCCTGACTCAGGGAAGATGGACGCCGAGAAAAGGCCCCGCGCCAGACAGGGCTTTGTTATGGACGAACATTTGTGTCCCCGCCAAAGCCGCATGTTGAAGCCCGGCCACCCCACCCCTGCAGTGTGTGGCCTTTGAAGGCAGGGAGGGCCTTGGGAGGTAAGGGCTGGATCGAGACGTGAGGGGAAGGCCCCTATAGTGGGTTGTGTCCTTACAGCACTAAGGAGAGACTCCAGAGCTCCCGCTCTCTCGGCCCTCTGAGGACACAGCGAGAAGGTGGCCGTCTGAAAGACAGGCAGAGTCCTCAGCAGACACTGGGTCTGTCAGAACCTTGATCTTGGACTTCCCAGCCTCCACAAACGCCTGCCGTTTAAGCCAGCTGGTCTATGACATTTGGTTGTGGCAGCCCGAGCTGACTGATACAGGTGCTGTCACTCCCAACCCAGCCACCCAACGACGGGGCTGAGTGGCACTGGCTCCTGAGCCCAGGGATGTCATAGAGGGTGTGGGCACGAAGGCTGGACCCAAGGGGCCCAGACACACTCCTCATTCACGGGCCCTTGTGGGAATCTGATTTGTCCTTAGAAAACACCAGAAAGAAAAGTGCTCAAGTTTCTCAAGGAGAGTGTTTCCAGGGTGACTCCCAGCCCCACCTGCCCATGGGCAGGTTCTGTCTTGCTGTCTCCGATTCCACCTGCCAGGGCACTGAGAGGGCAGGGGCTGAGCTCAGTGCTGGCGGACGGTTGTGTCCAGCGGCTGGGAGAACTGTAGGGGCACACCCTGCCTATGCTGTGAGGGAGGGGCCGTGCAGTCAGGCCAGCAGTAGGCCAGATGGGGACCCGGCCCTGCTGTGACTCAGGGGACCAGCGAGGCCAGGGCTTGGCTTACCTTGGGTGGGGGTTCCTGGAAGGCTGTGGGCTCCAAGATTTTGGGAGGTCGGTAGCGAGCGTTCCTCTCCTGCTCTATAGCGATGTCCTTCTCCATCTGGTAAATGTCACTGCCAAGGGGCCAGGGCAGACAGGGAGAGAGAAACAAGGTCAAAAATGCTCCTGGGGCTCCTCTCTGCACTCCACCGCAGCCTGGACAGGCCCAAGGATACCACCGGGGGCCACTTTTATCTCCTCTGCAGAGTGTGCTGGGGAGATGCCTCCGAGACAGGCTGGGGCACGGGCCCCAAGGTCACTTCCACACCAAGGCTGGGAGGACTTCAGAAGCAGATCCACAGAGGGAAAACCCCCTTGGAGAGAGAGTCACCAGCCAGCTTCCCCATGCCTCTTGCCTCCCTGGGCCTGCTTTTGGTCCTGACGCCCTGTGTGGATTTCTGACATCCGAGCCAATGTCAGAACCAAGGCCTGGCGTCTGCGTCTCCTGTTTCTCACTGAACATCCCATCAGCACAGTCCTGGTGTGGGGGTCACTCCCCTGCTGGCCGTGTGCGTGCTTCTCACCCTTCTCACCCAGCCAGTGGTTTCCAACCTGGCGATCACAAACCCCCGAGGATTCTGGAATAATTGCAGGGGTCTGTGAATCCACATGCTCACAGGCATACCATGCATTGTCTGTAGACCAAGTATTACGTATGACTGAAATAAATTTCTAGCCCTGACTGATGTGGCGTCATTCTGAAACGTGAAAGGGCACAGGTTCAATCCCCAGTCAGGGCACATGCCTGGGTTGCGGGTTCAGTCCCAGGTCAGGGCACATACGAGAAGTAACGGATCAATGTTTCCCACATCGAGGTTTCTCTCTTTCTCCTTCTCCTCCCTTCCCCTCTCTCTAAAAATAAATAAAATCTTTATTAAAAAGAAAGAAAACAAATGTCTGGGCCCCAGATAGAGTCGCTCATGGGTGCCACACGAGCAAGCCAAAACTTGGATTGCTTTGTGTCCCTCTCTCTAGATGCTTTGCTTCACCAGAAATGCAATATATCCAGCCAGCACATTCCCACACTCTGGGCTCCATCCTGACTTCCTTGTTCCTAATTCATTTCCTGCTTTTCTCTCCCTTGTTCCTTATTCTTTATCGCATTGAAGCTTCTACTTTCTTCTCCACTGTGCAATTCTCTGACCCTTGGGAACGGAGGCCACATGCTTCACAGTGTGAAATGAGCTGCACGGCACCAAAATTGTCTTCTCTAATCACGTCCAATAGCAGTGCCACTGAATACATCATCACCAGCATTGCATTTTCAGGTTAATATGCGTTATATTGTGTGAAATAAAGAATTCATCACACAGCTTACTGTATTTTGTCAATCAACAGATTCTAAAAGTGTAACTGACATTACATGGAGGAATTCTCAAACTTTGATATTTAAAGGGCCCTTCTCACTCCCAAGAGGTTGGGAAACACTCACCACATCCTTTTTTAGCGCTAATGGAGGACTGCTGGGCTGTGGCTTGGGGGAGGCAGCCCGGGTCACTGGGGCCTTTGGGTGCCCTTCCAATCACAGCAAAAGAGGCCAGCGCCTCACTCCACCCGTGCCGGGGGCCTGCCCAGTGTCTCGGCCCAGGGAGGGACACCCAGCCACCACTCCCTCGGTCCTCAAGCCCCAGTGAAGTAAGAACCCCCACCACCACCACCTCATCACCGCAGAGCTTTTGCTGTCTCAGGTTACATCTTTCAAATACTTTTCTGTTGGAATCCTTTGGTTTCCCAACTTTCCTTTCTAAGGGACCAAGAGATGGTCTGGAATTACTCAGGGGTGTCAGTGAGGGGAGAGACAGGAGCAGAGCGGCCTTGGAAGCTGGGGGTCTTGCACGCTGCGTCGCCACCCCCGCCCCCACGAGCACACACAGCGTCACTCTCAGAGCCCCTGCTGGGCTTTCCGAGCGTCCCGCCCAGGGGGCCTCCCACAGCGGTTTCCAGGGGCTATTTTCTTGCCCCCAAAATATGCCCACGTGGTGACTGCAGGGTTTGAGGTCACACTATTCAGTGTGAACTAAGCACCAGATGCCCTAAAGCGGGGTCAGCAAACACCACCCGCAGGCCAGCTCTGGCCACCACCTATTTTTGTATGGTCCCAGACTAAGAATGGTTTTTAAATGTTTTAATGACTGAAAAAAAAAGAAAAAGAAAAAGGCATTTCAGGACATATGAAAATGACATGAAATGTGCATTTTGGTGTCCACAAATACAGTCTTACTGAAACCCAGCTGCACCCATGCATTGCATGCTGCCCATGGCCGCTTTAAGCCACGGAGGCAGAGCTGAGTAGTTTCAGCAAAGACCACGTGACCTACAAACCCCAAAATATTCACAATCCGGCCCTTTACAGGAGAAGCTTGCCTTCAAAAGCTCCAAAAGAAGTCAGACCACCCAAGGAGGAGCTGATGGCAGGGAGGCCACTGAGGGAACCGGGGCCCCTCTGAAGTATACTCCAATAACACCCTTCACCAGGCACCTGCCCGGGATGATGGCACGGGGCACCTGATAAGGGTCAGACCCCAGGCCACCGATGCGCCATTCAGAAGCAGGAGGTGACCCCTCAGTCACTGTCTCACCGTCAACACTGACCCTCTTCCCTGTAATCTGGGAGGAACACACACAGGGTCCGCGCTTCTGCTGGGGGATTGGCTGACTCCACTTGGACGTGGAGCTCCGTATAGGTTGGAGGGGAGGTCCCGGCGCCAGTCCCGGCCCCACCTGTCACTGCCTTGGGTGAGTCACCAGCTCTAAACCTGATTCCCGGATCCACAGTGTGGGGACAAGGACACCAGGCGTCTTGTTTAGGAAAGCACACTGTAAACCCATAAGTGCCGCAGCGAGAGGCCTGGCTCCCTCGGGGCCCTGTGCCCGCAGCCCCCACCCCTGCTCCACGCTCACCTGAGGCTGCACGCAAGCTCGGTGAAGCGGGGCCGCTCGCTGGGGTCGTAGTCCCAGCATCGGGTCATAAGGGTATAGAGGACAGGCGGGCAGAGGTCGGGCTTGGGCAGCCGGTCACCCTTCTCGAGCACCCCGATGACGTCCTTGTTCTCCAGCCAGAAGAAGGGCTGCTTCCCAAAGCTCAGGATCTCCCACATGCACACGGCTACGAGCAGGAGGAAGGGGCTCAGGACCCGAGCTGGGGCAGGGACACGCCTGGGGGGTCAGCACGCCCCCTCAAGGACCAGCCATAGTCATCAGCTCTCGGTCCCTGCCGGGAGGAGCTCCCGTGTTCCCTTGCCTTCCCGTTGGGCATCCCTGGGGTCCTATTCACCAGAGTGGTCCCTGAGGGACCAGTCACTGCATCTGTAAGTGAACAAAGGTCCCCCTCTCTGCGTCCCCTCTATGTGCAGCTATTACGGTTCTGTGGGATGGGGTGGGGCGGGGTGGTCAAGGGCACATTGTTGGGGCCACTGGTACCTTCCCTTAGGAAGGAGTGCGGCGTCCATCAGAAAGGTGAGGTCTAAAACCAATGCTTGCTGCCTATGTGATCAAGGGGAAGCCCCTGACCCGCCAGAGCCTCAGCCTCTGTGTCTGGAAACTGGGAATGATAATGATGGGATTTCACTGGTTGGCTGTGGAGAACTGAGAGGGGTAATCTACGTGGCCGTGGGCTCTGGAAGGGGCTGTCTGTCCCCTGGGTTCATCCTCACCTCTTTTCCTTCTTAGAAAAAAAAAACCTGTTTGCCTTTAAGGACCCCTCCCTGGTGTCCCCACACTAGAGTCCGGGGCTGGCTGGTGGCGTGCGTGCTCACCTCAAGGGCCTTTTTCAGGAAGATCGACCCACACTGCCCAGGCCGGCCCTGAGCCCTGGTCACCCTGCCACCCCTGACCTCTCACCTCTGACGCTTCCCAGTGGCCCTAGCAAAACAGAGCCCTGCCACCCAGCAGGGGGCCAGAAACCTGCCCCTGCTCCCCCCCCCCCGAGCCTGGTCCTCGGGGCGAGGATCGAAACCCTTCCAAAATTCGACTCACCAAACATCCAGACATCACTGGCCGTGGTGAAACGGCGGAAGTTAATGGACTCGGGGGACATCCATTTGATGGGCAGACGCGTCACAGAGGCTTTGGGGGCATGGAGGGTCACAGGCAGTTTTTAGGGAAGAGAGACCCAGGATCATCAAAACCACAGCCTGCTCTCTGGAGGCCCAGGACCCATAGACCCCAGAGAGCAGGCTCTTCTGGGACTTCGGCCTCAGCGACCCGCCCAGGGGCGAAGCAGAGGCCAGAGGCCCCCTCACCTTTGTAATAGTCCTCGTCCTCAATGTAGCGGGACAGGCCGAAGTCCCCCAGCTTCACACACTCAGGGGAGGCCACCAGGATGTTTCGGACGGCGATGTCCCTGGAAAAAGGATATAAAGACAAGGGTAAGGTGGTTCAGAATGCTTCAGACAGACAGACAGATGAGCAGAGAGACAAAGGAGAGTGCTGGCCGGGACCCGACCTCGGAGCAGAGTCAGGCAGCTCCCATCGGTCAGCCCTTCCCTGACCCACCGAGTCACCTTACTGAAGCCCAGCCCAGGCGGGAGCCCGGGTGGCCCTCCAATCCCCACCACACACCAGGCCCTTTGTCACCCGCTTTCACCTCACCATGGAGCCTTCACTCCCGTCATCATTTCTCCTGTCTCCACAGCAAAGCCTGTTTCGGGCTCCCAGCACTTGCTCCCTACACTCTCTGGCCCTGCTGCCTGTACTGTTCCTCTGCAGGGGTGTGTCACCCTGCCGGTTCTCCAGGAAAGAACCCCGACCATTTTTCCCGGTCACAGCTGTCCGTCTTCATTCACGCAGAGGACTGCGCACGGCTCAGAGCAGCGGCAGCTCGTGGTGACAGAGAGACCCCGCACCCCAGCAGAGGAGGAGCCGGCCCAGCGGGTGTGTGAAGAAAGGAGGCAGCCTCGCCCTCACAGGGCAGCGCGCTGACGCGGTTTACCCCGTGTTCCTGCGTCACTTCTGCCCCAAACTGGCTGGTCTGCTTGCTTCTCGCAGGCAGGCTCCCTCCCGGCCATTTGTCTTTATTATTGAAAAGATGCCACACAAACAAAGGAAACAAATCTGTCATCCTACCATCTTCACCCCACGACTCTGTCTCTCATTTCAGCCTCGAGCTAGAAGGTAAGCTCCACAAGAAAGGGATTTTTCTCTGTTTTATGACTTTATCCCAGAGCCCAGAATAGCACCTGGAGGCACAGGGCAAGAGCTCCATAATATTGTTGAATGAGCGATGAATGAATGAGCGATGGCTGAATGAATGAGTGAGTGATGAATGAATGAATGAACTGGTGAATGTTTATATCCCCCAACACTGTTTTGCATAACGTCACTCACAAGGCCACATAGCTGACATCCGTGATGCAGGACTGAAGAAGTCACGCGTATACCTTAGTGCTCTGAGAACACCCTCTGTTTCCTCTAGGGGATCACGTCCCCTGTGGTGGGGACCTCCTTATAGGGAGGGAGCAAAGCCAGAGGGGCTGGTAGCGCAGACAGGGAGGATTGGACTTGGTGGCCCAGGGGTACCGGGCAGTGCCAGCCACTCCGGCTGGACAGGCCCAGACCCCAGGATCTTCCCAGAGCTTCCCCCACCAAGTCCCTCGTGCCTGGGTTCCGTGTCACCAAATGGGCTAGAGGGAGAGCAAGTGGGAAGCGATTTCCGGGAACCCACAGGGAAGTGGGCTAGGGTGCACCGAGTTACCATCAGACATCTCTAGGACTTTAGATTCATCCTTAATAGCAATCCTGTGAGTACATATTCCTACTTCCACTTATCAGCTTAGGAAATAGGTTCATCGAAGGTGCTCAAGTTGTCACATTAGAGCTGGTGTTTTGACATGGTCTGTGTGACCCCAAGGCCCCGCTTTACCCCGAGCTCTGCAGGATTAGGTGAAGGGCCCAGCTTCCACCCCAGCCGCACCTGTGGACACAGTTGATGCTCTCCAGGTAGGCCATGGCCTTACAAATCTGCAGCGAGTACAGGACGAGAGTGAGCACCTTCAGGGAGTTCTTGTTTCGCTCCAGGTAGTGGCCCAGCTGCCGGAAGGGGGAAGGTGCCATCAAGGCCTGGGCATGGCCTCGGCCTGAGCTGGGGAGCCAGGCCAAAGGGTGCGGGCAGGGGTGGTGGAGGGCAGGGCCAACCCAGGCTGCAAGAGGTCCCAGGGATTTCATCTACATATGGTCTCTGGGTTGTTTCAGCTGAACACAGAAGGCAGGAAGCTGGGACTTAAGGGCCCCTCCTTCTAAACACATGCCACCCCGCTCCGCTGCGGCCCAGCCGCCATCACAGGGCTCCCCTACTGCCCGCTCCCGCTCACCTCCCCGTAGGAATACAGCTCCATTACGATCCAGGTGGGCTCCTCTTCGATGATGCCTATCAGCTTCACAATGTGCGGGTGGTCCAGGTTCTTCATGATGACTGAAATTGGGGGGGAGAGGGGCGGGCCGGAGCGGCTCTGAGGCCCACTGGGAGAAACCTGCTTTGCTGTCCCAACTGGTTAGAACGGGGAGGGACACCCCTCCTCCCGTCTGGGTCCCAGCACTGCTCACACCACCCGTTCCCGACTTCCAGGCCCTGCTCTCATCTTGGAGGTCTGTGTCACCTCCGGGTCTTCTCCAGCTCTCAGGGGCCGTGTCCCTCCTCAGGGGACACCCACCTGCCTCACTCATGAACTTCTCTTTGTTGTCCAGAGTGCAGTCTTTCTTGCAAGTCTTCACAGCCACATTGATTTTCTCCCCTTTCTGCAATGAGAATGAGTTCAGGGTCCCTCGGTTCAGCCCAGTGCCCAAAAGAAAGTGTCCCTTCCAAGTACCCCCATCATCTCCCTACAGGCTCCACAGCTGACCAAGGGCAGGCCAGCGACCTCTGGCCTCTGGGTCTCCGCAAAGCACATCCTTGCCCTTCCTTCCTCTTCTCGTCCCTTCTCTCTTCTCCGCCTTTCCTCTCCCTACTCTTTCTCCCTGATCAGGGTGTGTAAGGACTGGAATGACTTTGAAGACCCGGTAACTCGAGTCCCTGGCTGTGCAGATGAGGAAATGGAGGCTGGGGGTCAAGGGACCTGCCCAAGGTCAGCAGGCGTCTGTGGAGCAGGTGCGAGGCCATCATCAGACCAGGCCTCCGGTGTCTTTCTCTCTTTATTGTTAGTTTTCACGTTTCTCCTGCCCCTTTCCTTCAGCCCCGCCTGTTCCCCAGGCCGGTGGAAGCACAGCCACAAGCAACGTTCCACCCCATCGGTGGCCTCGGCACTGACTCCTGCCCCACACCTGCCCTTCCCTTCCCTTCCCTTCCTCAGAACTGCAGGGTATCGCACCTCCCCGCTCACGTTCTCCCACCAAGGGTCAGTCGCCTCTCTCCTGGAGCTGCCTCTGTTTTGATCCCTGGCATTGCTATCCTTGGAAATGACCCTTGTTTCCATCATGCCCTGGGTGTTTCATAAATACTGCAGTTGCCAAGTGCGTGAAGACCCACACGCATGGCTGCTGCCTCCAGCCCTGGAAGGTTCGCGCTCCTCCCTCACCCTACGCACCGTGGAAGCGGGGTATCGGGGCAGAGTTGGAACTCACGTGATTTGTGTAGATACCTTCATGGACCTCCCCAAAAAAGCCTTCCCCAAGAATCCGATTCAGAACCACGTCTTCCCGGGCGATGCCATACTGTGGGCCTGCGCACAGGGACAGAGCAGAGTCCCAGAGCTCAGAAACCAGCTGACACCCCAGAATCTTCAGAGTATCCGCAGGCTGTAATGCCAGGCTCTGCTCCCCTTCTGCTCAGGCGTACCCAGACCCCACTGCAGCCAAGAGCCAGGGGCGGGGCTGGGAAAGGGGCGCTAGAATGTTCTGTTGTCTCGGACCGGGGGAAGAGCCATTGGCCCGTTTCCTCTGAAAGCTGGCCTCATGGCCACACTCTGAGGAGCTCCAAGTCCAAGGTGCCTCGCTCAGGCTGTCCCTGTCTGAATCACACATGGGAGAGGACAAAGAAAGAAAGACAGTCCCCCTGTGGTGTCACAGGTATCCCTGCACAGGGCCCTGGCTGTGGCCTATGCGGTGGCACGGTCGAGGATCTACCTCCTGTCCTTCGTAGAGTCTCGTCAGGAATCTCGGCGTAGATGTCTGACTCTGTAACGACAGGAAAGAACATCCCATGGGCACGATGCCCTGCCCCCAGAACCCCAGGACCCCCAGGACCCAGGGGTGTGGCTCCCATGTCAGGCCAGCAGAACCGAGGCTGACCGCACTGGGAAGGGAGGGGAGGAGTCAGGTGACAACGGGGGCTTGGGTGCAGGTTTTAAGCGGCCACAGAGCCTCGGGTGCCTGGCTGGAGTCCCTGATTGCTACTGCCCAGTTGCCTCCTGTACGGAAAGTTAGTCAGTCTCCCTCAATCTCAGCTTCCTTTTCTGTAAAATGAATGTTTCTGGGGAACATCCTAAAGGTCAAATAAAATAACACCTCTAATGTAGTTAATGCTACTACGGGTTGAACATTTGGGATGCCCCTTGCCAAATTCACATGTTGAAGCCCGGAGCCCCAGTGTGATGGTGCTTGGGGGCAGGGCCTCTGGGGGTGGGTAGGTTTAGAGGAGGTGGAGCTCCCGTGATGGGCAGAGCACCCTTATAAGAAGAGGAAGAGCCCAGAGCGCTCCATCTGTCCCCCACGTGAGGACACAGAGGCGCAGGAAGAGTGTGCTCACCAGGACCTGGCCGTGCCGGACCTGGCTCTTATCCTCCCAGCCTCCAGAGCTGTGAGAAACAAATGTCTGTTGTGTGAGCTGCCCAGGCTGCGGTGTTTTATCATGGCGGCCTGAGCTGAGACAGATGCGGTGCTACAAACTAACTATTCAAAACATGTTTGCTATTGTGACTGATGGATGTTTTACACCATCACTGAGTCGTCCTAGGGGACGTTCGTGTTTGTGTACTTCTGAGGGGATCCTCGACAATGTCCCAGGAGCAGGCGGAGGAGAGGCTCTGGGCACAGGCAGTGGACAGCGGGCGGAAGGCTTACCTATGCTGCAGGTTTCTGAGAGGCGGGGCCGCTGAGCCTCCAGGTTTCTGTAGGAGGAGATGAGAGAGCAGGAGCTGAGTGAGCTCAGAGCCTGGCGATGCTCCCTCAGGGCAGTCGTGGCCCACCCGGCCCCACCACCCCGCCTGGAGGGCCAGTTACACTGTGTCCAAGGCCCGTCCTGACAGCGAGAACCTGAGAGCGGGGCCCAGGTTATTCTAACCTGGGGACAGGAGGGAAGGGACAATATTCCCTAGGATTAAATGCCAGGTGGTATTAGAACATACGACTACCCCTGTAAGAATTTACTGGGAGAAATTTACTGACAAAAAATTGCCACTCGTGACATGCTGGGGTTCCAGCGTCCTCCCCTGGGGACCGGAAACCGTGGGGCTGGAGGCTTCCTGTTTGTTCTGCCTTCTCCCAGGGAGACAGGCCTAGGGCAGGGCCCGTTCGTTCCCTGCCGTCTGGCTGTACTCACAGCTCAGGGATCTGGGGCAGGCTGTTCCGCTTCTCACCATCTGGGAAGAGGGGAGGAAGGAAAGGAGATGGAGCCAGGGACATGGGTCCTGCTGGTCGGCGGACCTCACAACTGCTATGAGCCAGCAGAAGGGAGACCCTCCCCGCCATTCTGTGCCCTCTGAAAGCCTGAGCAGAAGCTGGGTGGCCTTGGTCCTGAATTGGAAACCTCTTCGTAGAAGAAATTATTGGGCTTCCTCCAGCCCAGGCCCCTGCTTCCTGATTCCATTCCAGAGCAGAGGCACCCACACAAGAGAAATGGGCCAGGTGCTCACAACAACCTCGGACCTCCTGAGGCTACCATGACCTCCAGAACTTGGCCTCCAGGCTACCACTGACCAGTGGAGCCGGAGCCTGCAGCTTGGGACTCAGGTGGGACCACAGGGAACATCCCACGGGGCCGGGTGAGCACCTCCACACACCACCAAAGCCACTTCTTTCACACGTTGGTCAATGACTTAGCTTCCCCTGCTTTCTCCCAGGGGTGGGATGGGGGTGGGGGAGGCGGCTTGGCTCAGCTGTGCCACCAGATGCCCACTGGGCCAGTCTGTAAGTAGAAACACACCTTTCTTGGGATGAATGATGAGAGAGGCTTTGTGCTCCCCCTGCAGCCGGCAGTAACCGTCTATGAGGTCAGCCATGTTCTCGGCCTCTGCCAGAGAGGAGGTTTTGATGGACAAGGACTGCAGAGAAGAAACCAGCCAAGCATGAGACCCCAGAGCCTTGGCTGCAGTCTACCCCACAGGAAAGAGAAGAAAATGTGAATTCCTGCCACGCACCGCCAGCCCAAATCCATCTGCACCTCTCCTGCGGTTTCGCTTCTAATTCCCCAATAAACACCAGGGGGCGCTCTTGTCATCCCTCCCAACTGACTGCCTTAAACTAGCAAGGCCAGTTCCGAGTCCGCTTTACTTTAGTGTCTCAATGCCTGGTAGGTACAAAATACGCAAGAGCAGAAACAGAAAAGGGAAGAGGGAGCGAGGGGGCAGGGAATACATGAATGAAAGGAGAGATAGAAATCTGTTTTCAGTCTGAGGTCTCTGATTCTCACACCCACACAAAACCCTGGGTCCTTGAGGCATTAATTCTGAGTCACGGTTCACTTGTGCAAAGCGAGACCTCTGCTTCGTGCCAGATTTCTGGCTACCTTTACTCCCCGACCCTCACCCCCAACCAGGAAAACTCCCCACCTTTTTTTTTTTTTTTTTGACACTTTTGACAACAGCTTGGATCCTGAGCTATCTTCCGTATAATGTATCATCATCCCAAAGAAAAGAACTAGGTCCAGTTTTTTTTCAACAGGATCTCAGAAGCTGGAGAATCCCTGGCTTCCTGACTACCTGTGCAAGAACACCCAACTTGCCGTCGTACCCCTTGTTTCAGAGCTTCCAGGTTCCCAGAGACGCTCACCTGGGGGGCACCCTCAATGCCCAGCTGCAGCGCCGCCTGGCCATCCTCCAGCAGGAGGCACCTGATGGACCTGATCTGCTTGAACTCTGCCAGGCAGGTGGGCTGTGGGGGAGGAAGGAAGGGGCCATCAGACCAGCCCACTCCTGGGATCAAGCCATGGAAACTGGTCAGTATGGGGGGCACACAGAAAAAGTGGGATTTGGGAGTCTCTCGGGGGGATGAAGAGAGGATCAAAGACTATTAAGGCTGGAAGGATCGTGTAGTCCAAGCCCCTGGCTTTGCAGATGAGAACATGAGTCTGGAGAAAGCCAGGACTTGCCCAGGGTCATATGCCAAGTCAGTGGGAGAGCCAGGACTGGACCCAGGTCTTCTGACTCCCAGGGGAGGGATGGCCCCATCTGGCTGCTGAGAAGGCAACTCTCGTATCTGAGCCAGAAGAGCCGAAATAGTGTCCTTCACTCTGCTCCACACCCCCAAGCCCTCCCTGCCCCCCAGCCTCTGTGCAGGGGGTAGTCACAGGGCAACAAAGAACCACCAGCCCCATGCTGTTATGCCAGACACTCTCACTCCAGCTTCTCAGGCCCCTGGGCAGGAAGAAGGGGTGGGGCAGGCCAGGGGAGGAGGCAGCAGAGAGGAAAGGAGCTCAGCCTCAGGAGGGGTGGGGCCTGCCCCCAGGGTCTCTCTACCTTTGCATCTTGACTTGTAAGCTGGCGGATGCCTTTAGGGCCAATGACCAGGTCCACAGTGATGTTCCATCCTTGCTGGAAATAAAGGAAGGAATGGTTGCCCAAGCCCTGCCCTCCTCCTATTTCAGAAACTTGAAAAAAAAAAAAAACCCACTACGCTACACACAGGCTACTGTGTCCTTGGCCCTCCAGCTCCTTCCATTCTAAACTCCTGCCACAGAGATTGTCCCCCGCCCCAAACCCTGCCCACCTCCCAGAGTTGGAGCCAAGATTTCAGTTCCTTTCCCAAGGCAAGTAGATGAACATTTGATGCATTTTAGGGCAGGTCAGTACAAGCAAACAAAGCCCCTTCCCGACCCCCGACTCCTCTTGATGGCCTCCTGGCGCCCTCTCCCAAGAGGCCCGGAATTCAGATGGAGAAGAGAATTACAATGAGTTCACAGCGATAGGTCTCCTGGTCGATGCTGGCAAAGCCGGCGAGGGTGTTGAAGAACTTCATGATGCACTCCTCCTCCCTGAGCGAGGCATACTGCTGGAACGTCTGCTGGATCATCTTCCGGAACTGCTTGGGCTGGGGGGAGATGGGCAGGGGTGAGCAGGCCCCTCCAAGCTCTGGTTCCTTCCCTCAAGGTCTCACCAAGAGCCTGCCTGCTGCTATAGGATGGTCCCGGGCCTCTGCCACGAGAGCACTGGAGGTCTCTTACCTAGAGACCTAGAGCACACACCTGTTGTCTCAAGCGAGGCTCACCACAGCCTGGAAGGGGGGCAGGGGAGGCCAGTACTGGGTGGGGGTGGGAGGCGGACAGCTAATTGGCCTCCGATGTGGAATTAGAGCCAGGTTTCCTGACCCCCACCATGGAAAGGGCCCACTAGATGCATTTTGTGGTCCTATGTCCGGGTGGCCCAAGATGGCATTGACATCCTGGGTGTGTCCCTGGTATTCCCCAGCCCAATACTTTAACTCCAGTCCTGGGGACCAGCACAAAGGGGTCTTTCTGGGCCCCTTGCCCACTGACCTTTAAGTTCTCCTGCATCTGCTTTGGGAAAAACAGATCAAGGCCTACTTCCTTCCTGAAAAAAGAAAAAGACAAGCATTATCTGATGCCCTGTCTTCCCCAACCCAGGACTTCTGGCCAATGAGCAGAGGTGAGAGGGCTCAAGGACTGGGGCAGGTGGCTGGAGGGTGGTTAGTCCTGCCTATCTCTGGTCTGGGGACGAGTGGAGTAGGAGGTAGGGGTGAGCAGAAAAAGCAGGGCAGCAGGAAGGGAGGGGAGGCCAGGGCGGGTCTTGGGACTTACTCCAGGAGCTCGAAGTTGGACTTTTTGTCAAGTGCATTGTGGGGCATGTCCTTGAAGAACCGCCTGG
Organism: Micronycteris hirsuta; assembly: GCA_004026765.1. Lineage (NCBI taxonomy): Eukaryota > Metazoa > Chordata > Mammalia > Chiroptera > Phyllostomidae > Micronycteris > Micronycteris hirsuta. The sequence continues at coordinate 62,051 of PVJI01001407.1, forward strand.
AGAGAGAGAAGCCATGGAGAGGCTGACGGCCGGAGCGAGGAGCCGTCAGAGCCAGGTCACCTGACGCCCACACGCTGGCCTAGCAGCCCCCCTCCCCTGCCACGTGTGGGAACCACTGGGACAGAGAAAGTTAGGAGAGTCAAAAAGTTTGATGCCTAGAAAACCAGGAAAACCCCAAAATCTCATTTCTGAAAAAGACTCCAGCCCTGCACACCGGGAGGCTCCATTCCGGGACTGCCCAGCTGCTGGCAGCGGAGGAAAGTGGCGGCTCCGTGGCCTCTGAGAACGAATGGCCCAGGGCCACCAGCACGGCAGCGGTCAGTTTAGGGACACCCACCGCCACCTGCAGGGTCTGGGTGCCCTGTGTGTTCGTGTGTTCATTTAAATAATTATTACATACTTTAGAACTTATGGAACACAGGGAGAAAAATAAAAATAATCGGTAACCCTAGGGTCAGGGGTGGCATCTATTAATTTTTTAATATATGTATATTCTTTTTGTTTTAAAGCTTTTATTTATCTATTTTTAGGCAGAAGGGAAGGAAGGGAGACAGAGAGGGAGAGAAACATCAATGTGTGGTTGCCTCCCACATGGCCCCCACTGGGGACCTGGCCTGCAACCCGGGCATGTGCTCTGACTGGGAATTGAACCGGCGACCCTTTGGTTTGCCGCCCGCGCTCAATCCACTGAGCCACACCAGCCAGCGATAATATACGTATATTCTTTAAGTCCCATTAAATGTATGTCTTGCTGGAGATTTCTGTGTATTATTCATGTACAGCAATTGTTGTTGAAGTGAAGACCAAACAGCCGGTGCCCCCACTGTGTCTCCACCCTGCTCTGCCTGCATCACGTGTCTAGTGATCTCTCCGACGGTCGCACTTCAGTCTTCCGTGAGAGTGACCCTGTTCCTTAGCCCGGCTGTCTCTGCGCATCTGAGAACGGTTCGCTGTGATATCACAAGCACGGAGAGACAAGTAACTTCCGGCCCCAGAGATATGAAGTTAGGCAACTAACTATGACTAGAAACTATGAAGATGAGATCTTCATCTCACACTTTACTTTAAACATTTATCCTAGATGGGCTAAAGGAGTAAATGTAACAATAAAATCATTGTCAAACTACAAGAAAATCTAGGAAAATACTCCCCACGGGTTTGGAACAAACATCAAAAGCATGAAATCATAGAAAAAAATCCCGTTAAAACACATAATGTTGTATCCTTAACAACTCTTAATAAATGATGTGTTTTTGTTTTGTTTTTCATTTCTTTTTAATTTAATTCTAGTTTGTATACTATCTTACATTGGTTATGTTAGTTTCAGTGCACAACATAGTGATGTGACATTTTTATACTTTCCACTATGATCACCCCACTGATTCCACCAGTCGCCTGTCACCTTGTAAACTTCTCACACGGTTATTGACTGCATTCCCCTTCTCACCCACTCCCTCCGCCCTTCCTTCTGGCAACCATCCCTTCGGTCTCTGCCTCTATGAGTCTGTTTTGTTTGATTTGTGTGTGTGTGTTGCTTTTCTATTCCACACATAAGTGGGCCCATACTGAGTGTGTCGTTCCCTGTCTGACTTATCCCACGGAGCATGATGTCCTTTAGGTCCATCCGCATTGTTGCAAATGGCAAGAGGTCACTCTTTTTTTACTGCCGCATAATATTTCATTGTGTGTGTGTGTGTGTATATATTTAATCATTTTTAATAATTGGTGTTTTTAAACTGATAAGAACAGATGCTACACTTGATCTTAGCCAAAAGGCTGAGAAGCAATAATAATCATTGGTGTTTTCAAAATTTTATGTGATTGCATTTTCCTTTTCGGTGACTGCTTACAGTCGATACCACTGCACGCCAGTTGCGGTGGCTGGAAGCCCACGCACGTGGGCCCCGCCCACACCGCCCCAGCGCTGGGCTGCCGGCGCGGCGCCTCGCATCTCACCGTTATTGACTGTGCTACCCGCGCTGCGGTCCACCTCTCTGTGGCCGCTCTGCAAGCGCCAACGTGAACTGCTTCATCCCGTCACCTTAATAAATGGTGGGTTTGAATATATTGTCAAGCGTGTTAAGTGGCTGTGTTTTAATAAATATGGTTTCAATTTTAGAAAAAAAATGCATTGGAAATAATCAGACTGGATCTACCTTCTTAATGGAAATTAGCTCTGGTTCATGAAATTGCATGTGATTTTAGTCAGTTTTTTCCTCCTTTTCTACATGCTGCAAATATTCCATATTGAACAAGTATTACTCCTTTTACTTGAAAAAATTAAGGCGGTGAGGTTATTCAGTCCATCGCAACGCAAGCTGTCTGGGCTCGCTGCCTGCTGAGGCAGCCCCTCCGGAGCCCCCCCTTAACTTGGCAGAAAGTTCTTTGTTCCTTTCCCTTCCCCTCTCTGGTCCCCTGGAGCTACAAATGTTCAATTTAATTCCTTTCTTAGGTATCATCTGTTTGAAAGCAATGATTTTATCCTGACCTCTGTTCTCATTATGGCCCCCTCACTCTTCCCAGCCCCCAACACACACACACAACAGGTCACCATCCTCAGCTACTTCAACGCCTTGGCTCAGAGGAGAAAAGATGAGGTGAAATGCAAATGAGGAAGAGGGGGAGGCTTGTGTGGGGGCAAGGGCACAGCAGTGCCAATGGCTCTTTGTAGCTGGGGCAAGTTGAGTTGTTTCCAATGCCAGTAGCTGGAATGAAGGGAAAGCAAAAGATAAAGTCTTTGATATAAAATTCATCTTATAGAACCCAAAATAGGCACATTAAAATGAGTATTAAGGAGTAAATATTTAATGATGGCTCAGTGAATATTGCTAAATTATATCTTACAATATTGAGATGCATTTCTAGCCTATATCCCTCCAATGAAAGATGCAAGGATACACAGTTTACCTATTTAAATAAAACAGGCCTAGAAAGAAACCAGGCAATGAGATAAATGAGCTAAAGAATTTGGCAAACTTGTGGTTTGGGGTTCGGTTGTCCAGGAAGCCAGGATATTGGGTGGAAGACCTCACTAAGTGCATAATTCACCAAGAGAAAACATTTACCATGAAAGAGAGATTTCATTTCTTAAAATAAAAAGTTTGGAAAACTATTTATGAACAGAAAATTAATGCTCTCAATATTTATTTTACCCAAAAAATGAGAAGGCAATATAATATGTCCCTCTTCCCCCTGTTGCAATTTTGGTAAATAGCGATGATATGACATTAAAACCCAATTCCATCAATGTGATGGTTAGCGGGTCTAACATTTAGTGGTGCAAGTGCATGACCTTCCAGTGTCTAACTCAGTGGTTCTCAACCAGAGGCAGTTTTGACCTCCTCCCCAGCCTGCAGACATTTGGCCATGTAGGGGGACCTTTATGATGGTCACACCTGGCTGTTTCACTACCAGCATCCAGTGTGTGGAGGCCAGGGAGGCTGCTAAGTGTCCTACAAAGCACAGGAGGGCCTCTATGACAAAGAACTACACAGCTCAAAGTGTCCCTATTGCTGAGGTCGAAAAGCCCTCGCAGCTTGATTCGAGGAGAGAACTTCAGGAACTAGGAAGTGTGGCTCTTCCCCACCCCTTCTCTCTACCAGGTGTCTGGCAGAATAGGACAGCAGAGGCCAGAGAAGTATTCCAGCTGACTGGGGCAGGTCTGATCCTTGGAAACCAGACAGCAGGTGAGCAGGGAAGACAATCAGTTACAGAACATAAGAATCCTGTATATCCATGTTCATTGCAGCATTATTTACAATAGCCAAGCTATGGAAGCAACCTAAGCGTCCACCAGCAGATGATTGGATGAAGAAGATGTGGTGCATATATTCAATGGAATATGATTCGGCCATAAAAAAGGAATGAAATCTTGCCATCTGCAACAACACAGGTGGACCTACAGGGCATTATGCTGAGTGAAATAAGTCAGACAGGGAAAGACAAATGCTAGATGATTTCACTGATATATGGAATCTAAAAACAAAAAACAAAATAAATGAACAAGCAGAACATAAACAGACGCATAGATACAGAGAACATTTTGACGGTTGTCAGATGGGAGAGCAGTTGGGGGAGGGGTGGAAAAGGCGAAGGGATTTAGTACAAAATGGTAGTTACAGAATAGTCATGGGGATGCAAAGTACGGCACAGGGAACACAGTCAGTAATACTGTAAAAACTGTGTGTGGTGTCAGGCAGGGTGATCACTTCCTAAGTGATACAAATGTCTAATTATGGGGCTGTCTGAGACAAGATGGTATGTCAACTGCAATTAAACACACACACACACACACACACACACACACACACACACCACCCCCCCTATCCAGGATTCCCCCCTGGAGGAAAATCATTTCATCCTACTTCTACCTGAGGTGCTTGTGGTTAAGATCCCAAATTTCCACACAGCCAATCACGACAGATTTAGAGAGTATTCTGAGTCAGTGTTACCTGACCTCCACTTTCTTAGAAAATCTCAGAGCATTCCTGTGAGGCATCGATTCCGGGAGGATGACCATCCACAATCCCCACTGGCTGAGTGAGCTGCAAGACTGAACAAATTTGGCTTGCCATATGCAATTATTTAATTCTAACGGAATAAATGTTGGCAAATGTGCACCAGGGAAGAGGAATTTGGATCTTTCAGGGTTATCCATTCATTCAGATGTAGACTGTGTCCTCCTTGGGTGCTAGGTGAAGGGAATGCCAACCCTGACTTCAAGGATTTGACAGGATTTCACAATCTAGTGCACAGGAGCCAATCGGCGCCTCAGGCAGGGTAGGTGGGGTGGGCAGGGGAAGGAGAGGCTTCGAGATGGAGAAATCCTTGAGCTGGCTTTGCAGGAAGAGCCTATATGGCCACCAAATTGCTTATTACCGGCACCTCATAGGTATGCTCTGAGGTTTTTTTCTATGAATGCAGAGGGCACGCAGGCAAAACTGGCTTAGTAAATTTTCTAAAGCTTCCAAAATGAAGAATAGTTTACCAGGCTAAAAAGGGGAACGAGAAGAGTATGCCAGACAGAGGGGATGCATTACTCGCTAAGGGGGTGAGAACGGCTTCCAAGTCCCGGACACCGGGTCCCTTAATGTCACTCCTAGTTTATGATAATTGTTGAACGAATGAATGAGAATTGAGACTAGGGATGGATAAAAGAATTTTGAGGACTGGAATATTTAAATAAGCCTTAGCAAAACAAAAGTTGGGGTCAGTTAAATGGAAGGGGAAACGAGTTTTGAAATGAACACTGAGGAATTAAAACATATGAAAATAATAGCAATTTTAAAGTGATTATGGGGGTGGTGAATGGAAAAATGTTTAATTAGGGAAAGGTAACTCAGTCATATATACCTAAGTCATCCCAATCTGTTGAAATCCGGCATACTCCCTACACTATTGATGCCCCTCTCTCGTGCACGGAAGATCAACTATTAACCACAGTACCCAGTCTGTGTGTTTCTAACATCTGGGCAGTTGGACATCACTGGGATGTCTGAGAGAGCCAGTCGCCACTGCTAATCAGACGTACTGCTTTTTACAGAGATTGAGCTTCACAGTCTTCTGGACTGAGCCCCCTCTCAGCTGCTGTCAGTGAGCACCCCAAGATCCCAACCTGCCTCAGCTGCCGTCATTGAATGAGCATGCGCCTGCTAGGAGCGCCCCCTAGTGCCTGGCTGGTTCTCCCCAGCCCAGGGCTGCCATTGTAACAGGCTAACACACCAGGGGGACAGAGGACCCATGGGCAGGCACAAGTCTATGACTTTTACCCAGGTGATGACAGCAGAAAGTAAAGAAACATCTTTGTAAATGCAGCAGGTTATGTTTTCCTTCTAAAAAGCAATAGAAGATTGATTCATCACTAACATTTGTAAACTATGGAGTGAAATGCCTTTCGAAGCCAGGCTGAGAGGTCTTTGTCTGATCTTTTCTCATTATTAATCACTACTTAACCATTACTGGGCTCCACATTCACCCCGAGCTCTCAGGCCAGAGTGTGTGGAACCTGCCGGGGGCTGGCCACGGTCCTGATGTCTCAGGTGGAGGGGAGGGTTCCTCACCCTGGGCAGGTATAATTCCTGGCACGTGGGCCACAGATTTCACATTTTACTTATCAGGGGGCATGCAGATAAAATAACACATTTGGCATTTATAAAGCACCTCCAATAAATTCATAAAATTGATTAGGAATGATTTCAACAATATGAAATTCTGGAAAGAGCAAAACTATGAAGTCAGTACAGATATCAGTGGTGCCAGGGGTTGGAGGGAAGGAGGGATACACAGGGGGAGCACAGGGGACTTTTAGGACCGTGAAATTTTGGGGGTGATACTGTAATGGTAGCCACATGTCATTTTATACTTGTTAAGACCCATAGAATCTACGCCATTAACAGTGAGCCTAAATGGAAACTATGGACTTCAGGCGATACTGGTGTCTCGGTGTAGGTTCGAAGACTGCCAGCAATGCAGCGCTCTGGTGGGGGCTGTTGGTGGGAGGGGCGGCGGCGCCTGTGTGGGGGTGGGGGGAGTATGGGAAATGTCACTCCTAATTGTGTCTGCCCCTTAATTTTGCTGTGAACCGAATACTGCTCTAAGAAATAAAGTCTATTAAAATAAATTTTAAAATAATGAATAGGGATAAAGAGAAAAATAATTAGTACAAGTGATAAATAATTATTGGGTACTTCGATCCCTATCATTGTTCTTAGTACTTTAAATCCATTAATTCATTTATTCCTTATAGCAATCCTATATGGTTGCTATTATAATTATCATTCCCATTTTACAGATGAAAGAACTGAGGCACAAAGAACTTAAGTGACTTGCCCAGGAAACAAAAGACCTAGGACTTTCCAAGCAGCCCAGCTTCAGACCCTGTGTTTTCCTCATTATGCCCAGTTGCTCCTTGATATAAATTGAATCCATTGAGGATTCATCTTGCTAACCTCTTATCTTGCATGTATATCATACTTCTTTTTTAAGCCAGGAAAGAATTTTTTTTCTGCAGACACCATACTTTTTTCCCCAGGTGATACAATCAGCGATGCTAAGAGGACAAGGAACTTTTGCCTGTGGCTTGTGGGCACACTGCATTCTGGAACCTTTGCAGGGGGAAACAACCACAGCCCTGGAAAGTTCCGCCTTACAGCCCACTTTTCAGAAATGTATCTATTTCTCTTGGTGAGAAATAGCTATAACTTGATTTTATATGGTAAATCATATAGACCATAGGATATATGGTGTATGGTAAGGTGTAGCTTTGTATTCAACTTTAAAAATCATAGGTTTTTAAATCTTCTATTAAGCTTACAAAGTGGGCATTTCCCAGATTCTCTCCCAAATATCAAATAACCTATAACTCAAAGATCAGCCTGTGGGAATAGGAACATCTATCTAACTCTGTTCCTCAGACCCAAGAGGCAGGAAACAGCACATCCCTGTCATTAGACAAACATGGGATCTGGAATGAGCCTGAGATGACAAGGCAGCAGACACCGGAAACACGTCGAGTTCATTGTGTCCTCCGGGGCGTCTGGTTCAGTGCCTGGCGCTAGATAATAATAATAACAATTTTTGTTGTTGTTGTTGTTGTTATTAATTATTATTATTATTATTTTGACCAATAATAATTTGGGAATGATTCAAGGAAATAAAAATAAAACAAGAATAAAATAGAATCCTAAGGGCCTTCTCATCACTGTTACGTGATGACTAAATGACGGTATTTTGAGAGGCGATTTAAATGATTGACATCTCAAAGTGCTTGCAGAGTCCTAGGAGTGAGAGCCACAGATAAAAAGGGAAAGGTAAGCTTTTCTGAGGTGTCGAATTTCAGAGGAGATGAGGCTGTGTAAGATGGAATGCAGGTTATAGGAGCTGCCGTGGTCTCGGAAGGTATAAAGGGGAACGCATAATAAAATAAACTTCGCAGACAACTCCCGACCCACCAGCACAGAACCCCCAGGGCCACCACCAACTGTGGCCAGGTGGTCTGTCTTCCAATTCGCGTCACAGGCTGCAGACTTCCTCTGCACAGAGGACCCTCATGTCCCCCGGCTTGTTGAGACAGAGTCACCACGTGGGAAACCAATGAGGAGCCCTCCGAGGCTGTCCTTGACCTATTCTGTCACAAACATCAACAGTCTCAGATGTGGAGATAAAAGTGGGGTCCTCCCCTTCCTATCCCACAGCGCCCCCCCAGGGAACACCTCAGCACCCTCTCTGAGGCCCAGGGTGGGCACCAGAGTTCCTGCATGGCCCCCAAAAGCAGCAGCAGGGTTCTACTCTCTGTAACCTCAACGTCACAGACAGGGTCGGGCTCTTCCTGCAACCACGTTTTGAGCAAACCGTAAGTAAGCCTTTGCCAAAGGTTTCCCCGGCAATGGGCTTGGAAGTCCCTCCGTCCACTCAAGAGGCTAAATAACCATGTTCAAATCGTCTCGGGGGCAGGGAGGGGGTTGTCAAAAATGTATATCCTAAAGTCCCACCCAACTCCACTAAACCAGGATTTCCAAGGGTGGGGTTAGGTTTATTCTAGTTTAATAAGCTCCCAGGTGATTATGATTTGCAACCAGATTCTGGAACCACTGTTGTAAGACAGAAAAGGGGTTACAGAAAAAGCAGTGGGAGGGTGGAAGGGGCAGATGGATGATGATGGGTGGCAAACTGAGTGGTGCTGCTTTGGGCAAGAATGTACTAGAACACAGGTTTAACCACACAACCCTCCTTGGCCCAACAGCCAAGAGTAAGACCTATTTCTTAGACTGTCATTCGAAGTCTTCCACCATCAGCCCCAACCCGCCTCCCACAGCTCATCTGCCTCGATCCTCCAGTCTGGCCTTTTCCTTCCACTGGTCACTGAGCCCAGCACGCACACTCCCCTGCCCCCACCTGCTCCAGTATCTCCTGATGGGAGGCTCTCTTTTCCTTCCTGGAGCAGTTCCAACCACCCCTCCTGATGCCCTAAGGCAGGATTAATGGCTCCAACAAGTATACCTGGCTGGCACATATTTCCTCCTGCCTGTGTTATGATCAATTGTAGACACACCTGTCACTTTCCAAACACCATAAGTTTAAGGGCCTCTCTGGATGATTCTCTAATTTCGTGCATATTTAGTAGTGCCTGTGGGAGCTGGGGATGTGGCAGTGAATGACACAGATGGGATTCCCAACATTTGAACACCTCCCAGAATCTCACCTAAGGCTCGGAGAAACGTTTACTGAATCACTTGGATGGCAGCCAGAGGGAAGAAGCAAGCATCCTGCAGACTAGCGCTGAGGCAGCCAGAGGAAGGTGGGGACACCAGCCCGAGAGGACTTGGCACTTCCTTCTATCCCAGGGTCCAGACGGCAGACACCTCAGGGCCTGACCCTCTGTCGGCCACCGCTTGTCCCTTCCTGGCTCACATATCTACTCTTACTTCCCGCCCTGGAGGACAGTCGAGCTGGCCGGGAACCCATCACAGGCACCCTCCCCGGAGAGGCTGCAAGGCCACCTACCTGAGCTCCAGACAGCCCAGCTGCAGGGCCATGCCCTCGCTGACCTTGCTGGCGTAGCGCTGCATGTAGTCAATCCGGAGCTGGGGGTGGGGAGAAAGGCCAAGGTTGAGACTCCCACCCTCATTCCCTGTTTTCCTGAGCAGAGGCCCCAGGAGCTGGCAGGTGCCTTGAACATAGTCCTGTCACCCTGGGCTGTCTCTCTCACGTGCCCGCCATGCACAAATGCATAGCAGGAGATGAAGAGCAGAAGGGGTCGGTTCACCCTCTGCTCTGCCTCGGCCTCCCTCCAGATCCCTGGCAGTGCTGATCAAGCCTCTACAGGATGGGGCCTTCGGGTGGTTGAGGTACTTTGGGCATGTTCCCACAGGCTGCACGGGGCAGGAAATTCAGATTCTCCTCCCCCACTCCTTATTTTGGAGATGTGAAAACTGGGATCTGGGGGAGGAGTCAGTAATTTATCCAAAGCCTTGTTGGTAAGTAGTGACAGGTGTCTCCCACTCTATAAGAAAAGTCCAGCTTGGTCTCCAGCAAACCAGGGAAGACACAGGAGGGAGCGAAGGTCAGGCACAGTAGAGTAATGGCAGCTCACACTTACTTGGCATTCACTCAGTGCCAAGCCTTGCATTAGGCACTTTACATGTACTGCAATCACTGTGTTGGAGAAGCTCCAAACAGCTCGTAAGAGCCAGTCATTAAATTTTTTGAAATGTTGCAAGCTGGCTGATATCACATCAGTAGCTTAAAACAGGCCTATTTACACCATGGGAATTGGAAGCTCTGCAAATCAGGTATTGTTGCTTCAAGAAGCAGGCTTACCAGCACACTGCTAATGATATCATCTGGTCCTCACAACAACCCTATAAAGTAGGCGTTATTATTATTATTATCATCCACATTCTATTCAAGAGGAAACAGCTTCAGGCAGGTGAAGTGCCCAAGGGACCAGGTTAGTAAGAGGCAGAGCTGGACAAGAAAGCAGGCGATTCAGACGGCAGAGCCTTTGTGTCTAAGACAACAGCCTTCTCCTCATACCTGCTCTGCCTGGTTCACCAGCTAGGTCTCCTGGGCAATAAATAGCCACCAGGAAAGTTCCAGGAGGACCCGTGAGCATGTGGAGCAGGGTTAGCTACACGTAATTAGCTGCGAGAGAGGCAGAGCTGGACAACTAACCAGGGGCCAAGGAACGTCCCCAAGTGAAGTTTCCTTGACTGGGACAAATCCTTCCATCTCCTGGCAGAGCATGGGTAATACTTGTGTTTAAGGTATAATACGACCCTGGGCATAAGAATCATCTTTTACCTGTTGGTAAAAATAAAGCAGCGTAGTCCTGTCCTTTTTCAGACTCTCCATGAAGTCTTCCGGCAAGTAGCGGATTTGAAGGTCATACCTGGGACAGGAAATTGAGACTCTCTGGTATTTAAAGGAGGAGTAGGGCCAGCCAAGAGCAGAAGCAACCTCATCCACCACACGCTAGGGGCTACCCATACAGTTCCTGGCCACCCATTTAGGACTTTTGGGTGGAGGACCACGGAGGACAGAGGGGTGGCCAACAGGTGGTGGTCAGTTCCAGTGCTGAGTCCCCACACTTGCTCTTCCCGGCAACGGTTTTCCTTGAACCAGCCACTGGCCTGGTTCACCCTCTTCCCAGCACTTCTGTTCCTCCTCCATAGCACCAACACCCCGGGCCAGGATGTGCTGGCAGCCCGTGTTAGGCCTTGGCAAATGCATGCACTGGACGCTACAGAAAGACTAAGCCTAAAATGTCACTTAGATGTTCTAGAAGATTGGGAAGATTCTCAGCAGTTGGGAAGCGCTCCTAGGTCCTCCGCACCCCACATTCATCTCCCCCCATTTGCAAGCCCAGGGCTCCTCTCCTACCTCCACTCGGCCTCCATGTGGAGACACTCGTACTTGTCCTGCACCTCCCCCACTGTCATGTGCGGGTGCAGCCAGTGGATCTCATCCGACTTCATGTGCTTCAGCCTCAGCCCATAGCACTCAGCCAGTTGGATGCTGGGCCCGATCCGCCCGCTCAGCAGGATGGAGGCGATGACCTCCTGCGGAGGAGAACACAGGGACACGGCTCAGAGGCGCCTCCTTCCAGGCTCCCAGCGATCTCATGCAGCCCCGAAGTGCTACCCTCCAGGGTGAGGTTCTGCCTTGCTGTTTTATTCATCTGTGATTCTCTAGCTCTTAGTGCAAGGCCCAGCACACAGTGGGCTCTGTCTGATGAATGAGCAAACTGGCAAAATGAGGTAGAGAAGCAGGAACTGAGAGAAGAGAGCACAGGCAAAGGGGAAAATGCAGTGAGGCAAAGAGCATGAAGCCCATGCTTCTCCGTTTCAGTCCAACCAAACCAACCAGTAATTAGCAAACATCCACTATGCAAAAAGCATCCTCTGAATGATTTCCAGTTTAGCTAGTATTACTCAGGGTCTGCAGGAGGCACTTCTAGGCACTTGGCATTCATTACTTCATTAAATCCATACAATGCAGGAAAGTAGGTGTTACATCCCCATTTGGCCGGTAAGAAAACTGACGGAGGCCACACAGCTCATGGAATTGAGCTGGGATTTTCAACCCTGGTCCACTAGACTCTGAGGATTTCTACTAGACCAAGCTGCTTTGTGGGATGGTGGGGCTGGACAAGACAGAAGGACAGGACTTGCATTAAGAGATTAAGTAGCACAGTCCCCACACAAAAAGGATGACCACAGGAAGTAGAGCACTGATCAGAAATTAGGTGCCCTCCTTATCCCTGCTTTCTTGACCAGAAGTCAGCCTGCCCGACATCCCGATGCCACAGCTCACTGGCCTAGAGCCGGAGCTGAATGAAGAAGAGGGCAGTTAAGCAGCTGCCTGGAAGCCCATGTATAAAGCCAGGCCTGGTTCTGAATCACCTGGGTTCCAGTTTAACTCGGGTTTCTCATGTGGTTCCATATGTATCTGGTGAATCAACCCTGCTCCTGGTGAGGCAGAGAGGACCCTCAAAGGCAAATTTTGAAACCCTCAGGCACTGATCAATCTCTGTGGAATATCTTTGCAATGTGCCTATCCCCAAGCCTACATACAACCATTTATAACACGGAGAAAATAACAGCACCTATTTTAAATGATTGTATGAGGATTAAATCAGGCAAAACTCCTTAGGACAAAACCCAGCATGAGGTAAATACTAAAAAAAAAACACTAGCATTATTTTAACACAGCAATCTGGTGGCAATTCTGCTTTGCTTTGTAAAAACAAAGACAGACTGGAAAAACAAAACAAAAGTCTGTTTTCTTCTTCTTAATCTTTTTTTTTTCCTTCTCTAGGAAGTGTGGGATGGCCTCCGAGTAGTGAGGCTGAGGGGTGGCTGCAACGCCAGAATCGGAGAAAAGGAGGACATGGGACGGGGCAGAGATGGCTGGAGTGCTGACGTGATTGGTTACATTCGGGGGGACTGAGCAAAGGAGCGAATGTATTGAAGACAGCGGGAAATAGGTTTCTTACCATTGGAGAGAGCACTTGAAATACGGAGAGGGGAAGGACAGACAGAACCCTTGGTGAGGGATTGGAACTGGAAGTACTGGTGAGAACTCCCGGGGAGAGAGGGACAGAGGGGGTGGGGGGGAGAAGGAGAGAGGCCGCGCCAGTGCTTTGCTTATTGAAAGAGGACCAGTGCTGCCCTGACTGTCATTTGCACACCAAACACTGAGTCTTCGTTTCCAAATATCCTTCCGCACTAAAAGGATCCAGGGCTCCTGGAAGAAATAGTTGGTTCCAGGGATGGGGCAAATAAGATACAAGATGAGACTGGAATATCTTTTTGTGCTAGGGAAAAAAAAAAAAAAACAACGGAGAGTTTAGAGAATGTTGGGGCTATATATCAAGGAAACAGGATCAACTTAAAAGGGTTGACAGTGGCCACATCTGGGACAACCTAAGCATTAAAATATACAAGCTAGGAATAGATTACGTCCCACTGAATAAAACAGAATCTGAGATAGACAAAGAAAGAAAGGAGGAAAGAGGGAATGTTCTTCCTTATGGTAGCATGCCAGCCGGCATCGGTTCGTCCGGGCATGATTCATCACTGGATGACAAAGCTGGAGGGTGGAGTTCTGATGATAAATAGGACAGTGACATGGTCTTAGCGTGTCTTCCCTCAGACACTAATCATAGGACCAGGAAAACCAGGCAGACACACGCGAATGACCGGGTCACCCACGTTAACATCATCGTCATCAGGAAAACAGGTAAACAGAGCGTGTCTCTCACCTGGATCCACCAAGAAGAACACAGCACCATCTCTGAGCTATTTCTGCCAAAAGTTCATGGCTGAGTCTAGTCACGACAGCCAGAGCGAGAGGTCTTCTCAGAGATGGAGAGAATAAAAGGCCTGCCCTCTTTCAGATTCATGAAGTCTCAGACTGGAGGAGACCGAAGAGATAGGACAACTAAATGCAGTGTGCGGTCCGAGACCTGAGAACCCTTAAGTTTGTAGCCAATTAGGCAGACGTGTGGGTGGCCTGGGAACCCTGAAGTTTGAGACCCGGGCCCCAGTAGGGGTGTCTGGTAGGGCACTGTGCGCTCAACCCGGGAGGCCCGTGCTGGCTCCAGAATCGCACCATCAGGTACACCAGCCCTTCAGGTAAGCTTCACAGTGGGGAGCAGCGAGGCCACAGAAGGCACAGGAGACACAGAAGGAGCACTCACGTAGGAGTCACACAATCCCGGGGTCTGGCCCCAGTTCCGACATGTACTTCCGGGAGGATGATTCACTCCCTGAACCCCAGTCTCCTCCCTCGTCATGTGCAGCTGCAGCGTTTCCTTCGTTCAAGCCATCAGCGACGATCTATGACATACGTACTCACTCCGCACAGCTCGGCTAGGAGCCCCAGTGCACAGAACCCCCCCTGCAAGGAGCTTCTACTCGGTGGGTGGGCAGAAGAAAGCAGCTTAAATTGAGGGCTTCCCAGAGTGGGGTAAAGAATCAGTTTAAATGAAGAAAACACGGGAGGTTTGACATGATCTCACTGTGCAGGCTTTTGGGTCAGCCCTGCCTCCCTCACCCTTTACTGCCGCTTCCCAAATAGTCACACGGCTCCTCAAGCCAACGATGGGAGCAGCAAAGTCAGCCCCTCTGTCCACGGCTCACAGATTGTCATTAGGAGTCAGCGTTTCTTCCTCTATTAACAAATCGCTTTTTAAAAACAATAGTGTAAGATGTCTACTGACTCGCGAAGTTCCTATCAATAACGTGGTAGGAAAAAAGAAAAAGCTGTCTGAGTTTTATCCGTTGCTATTTCAATAAGACCAGGATTCTTCTTTGCTACGGGAAAAACTTCACTTCTGCTCATGTGAGAGCCACGGCAAAGCGGGCCCTCAGGCGTCCGTGCTCCCGGGTCTGGTGCTTTGCTGCGAACTGTGGGATTTCTACGGCTTTCCTTCCTGCTGGACTGACTGATTTATTCTCTTTATCGAATAGTGTGAAGACCCCAGATTGCCTCTGCCTCTGCCCCTCTTCTCTGGCATTTCCTCTCACAGGTCGGAGACAAAGGGCTGGATGCTTATCTCCGCGCCCGGGGTAAGTCCTTTCCAAAACAGAAAACGGTCACGAAAGCAATCATTTCCCAGTCCACTTTCTCTTCCTTTATCAGGACTCAGCCACATTTTTTACCCCCATCGGAAACTGGTGTTTGCGTGTCGCGTGGTTTAAAATGGATTTGTTTTTACAAGGATGTCTACAATTAGGTGACGTATGTGTGGGGCTATTTCTCGTCTCCTTCTCTGTTCCCTTCATCTAATCGTCTATCCCTCAGCCACATTTTATAATTTCTGCAGTAATCTCTGCAGTCTTACGATTTTCTTAGGCCCACCCTTTTTCTACAAATAAAATACCTAAACTCTTTTTTTTAATTCTTGGGTTTAAAAAACAGTTCGTGTGAGTGACTGGGTTTTTAGAAGCATCATGGTAACTGAGACCCCTCCACCCCTTCCATCAGGATTGGCCACACCTTCTCTAAAGTCCCACCTCTTGTGGGGGGCAGCCTACATCCAGGACTGGTCACTTCAGGGGTGCAAAGGCTCTGTCCTTTCATCCCAATTTGGGACAGCTCTGCCGGGCCATCCCAGCTTCAGAGCTCCCTGGGTTGCCACAGCATCACAGACCACCGTCTCCCTCTGCCCATCCCGCGTCCCTCACTCCGCCCGGCGAGTCTCGCCAGAGTTTCCGGGACACGCCTCCTCGGGTCCGCTTTCCTGGGACACAGCTGCAGGTGCTGGCCCTCAAACTGCTTTCAGGCTTCATTGAACTCTCCCTCCTTACTTTTTGCTCTATGAAGTCAAAATGCTCCTCTTTTTAGAAGTGACAGAATTTAAAATTTTAATAAATCGAGGCCTTCGTTCCAAAAAGTCTTGCCTGAATTCTATTTTAAAAGATGTCACGTTGAGATTGAGAGCATTTTCAAACAGGTGACTTTCTGTCGAAAATCCTCATTGGTTCTTCATTTTCTACATACTGGGATAAGATCCAAACTCGTTAGCAGGAGGCAGAAACGCCCTTTGGAATTTTCTTGCGCGTGTTCACCCAGTCTCGGCTCCCACTCCCACCCGTCCTGTGCTCTAAGCTCCGGTCTCCCAGACTGACTCACTCTCCTCTCCAAGCACAGCATGTTCCTCCCGCCTGGAGGATGCCTGGTGCCCTGCCCCCTCCTGTCCTCGGGTCCAGGGGAGCTTCCAGTTACCCTTTAAACCCAGTCAGCACTGGGAGGTCCTCTGGAAAGCTTCCCCCTGACTCTCCTTGAAGGGTTTGTTTCCTCCTCTGGATTCCCAAAGACCTTTACACACACATCCAACAAGATACTATTATGGGTTAAATTGTGTCCCTCAGCCCCGGCTGGTGTGGCTCAGTGGATTGAGCACCGGCCTGTGAACCAAAGGGTTGGCAGTTCAATTCCCAGTCAGGGCACATGCCTGGGTTGCAGGCCAGGCCCCCAGTTGGGGGCACCCAAGAGGCAACCACACATTGATGTTTCGCTCCCTCTATTTCTCCTTCTTTTTCCCTCTGTCTAAAAATAAATAAATATATAATTTTTAAAAAACTGTGTCCCTCAAAAAAGATATGTTGAAGTCCTTATAGCCAGTACCTTACAACATGACCGTATTTGGAAATATGGTCTTTACAGACTAACGAAATTACATGAAGTCACATGGGTGGTCCCAATCCAATATGACCGATGTCCTTGCAAAAAGGGGAGAATTGAACAGAGAGGGAGACATGCACACAGGGAGGATGTCGTGTGAGCATGGAGGAGCTGAGTGCCACATCTACAAGCCAAGGAATGCTCAAGACTGCCAGCAAACCAGTACGAAAGATGGCCAGCGGCTGGTAAGAGGCAAGGAAGCACCCTTCTCTTACGGGTTTCAGAGGGAGCATGGCCTTCCCGACACCTTGCTCTTGGACTTCCAGCCTCCAGAACTGCAAGGGAATGAATTTCTGTTGTTTGGAGTCACCCCATTGGTGGTCCTTTGTTATGGCACACCTAAGAAACTAATATAGACACTTACCAATTAGAACTAAGACCACTGTCCATATTTGTCTTTCTAACCTTGCAAATCAGGGTCAGAAGGCAAACCTTATATAAAATATCACCCCCAATCCCGAGCCCAGTGCCTGGCACAGAGAAGGTCTGCAACGAATTGAGGAAATAAGTAGTGGCCAGCTCCGTGGAGAACAAGTTGGGGTCATGAAGGATGGCGACCTACCATCAAAAATGTCCTAAACATCAGGAATGTGGTGATTAACCCCACCACAGGCTTCAGAGCCTACGGGGTCTGGGCACCTAACCCCTGTTTCCTCATCTGCAAAAGGGGCGGGATTAGATAAAAAGAGCAGATATTAAATGATAAGCACGTGATACCAGCCCCCTCCACCTTCTGAAGGGGTTTCTGCATGTCACTCAACTCTTGGACTTCTTGTTTGCATTATGATAAAGTATAGCAGTGATAGAAGCAGAAACAAGCAAATCCAGAATGAAACATGTCCAAATGGGAACAGTGTGGTCTTGGGTTAGTGCAATTATACACACGCAGATTTTTATTCTTCCAGGTTTCCTGTGTTTGAACTTTCGTACATAATGTTGTAGTTAAGAGAATGGCCTCCAAGTCAGAAACTGTTTCATCTCTGATGTGCTTTGTGACTTTGGGTAAATTAACTTCTCCGACTGGTCATTTGTAAAATGTAAAAACATTCTTCTCTCATTGGGCTCTTTCAATGATGAAATCAGATGATACAAGTAAGGCACTTAGGGCTTTGTGAATAGCAGTGGGAAAGGACTGTACCATTATTATTCAATAAACATGTATTCATTTTATATATTGTTGGAGTCGACCTGCTAATATTTTGTTAAGGGTTTTTGCGTCTATGTTCACGAGCAATACTGGTCTGCAGTTTTCCTTTCAGATACAGCACTCATACACTCATTTTATAATCATGAAAATCTCTCTTCTAAAATAAATGTTTATGTTTAGCTATGATAAGCCTGGTTTTGCAGATTAGACCTAAAACAATCCAAGTGAAATAACAGGAGCAGACCTTCCCTTCCAGTGTGAGACGAACGCCACAGCTCACACCGGTGTGTGTGGCTCGTGTGTTACCCAGAGGGAACCTCACACTCTACCGGTAAAGCTCAGCTTTTAAGGGGTGAATAAATTCACTGTAAAATTGGCAACTCTAAAACAAAAGTGCTGACCAGGCAGTAAATGTCACAGGGCCAGAGAGCAAAAGAATAGCCAAAATGCACTCGGGTCCTGATGAACAGATATTTTGGCTTCTTCAGCCTGGCAGCTCAGCTGTGAAAGCAGACCTTCCCAGCACAGCCGCAAAGGCAGCATCTAATCTACAGCTCTATCAGTACTCAAATGTTCAAATGTTTACTAAGCTCGTAAAACTTAAGACTGGAATTTTAGAGCCTGAAGTAAATTTAGAGATCATTTAAATTGACTCCGTTTTTACACAAAGAAACTGAGACCTAGGGAGCTCAGGGGACTTGCTCAAGGATGCACAGGGAATGCTATTTTAAACAAGCTGCAATTCTATTACCTTCCTAAACTTCATCATTTATGAATGCTAATCTTCCCTCCAGTCAGCTTCCCATTCGGTCTTCATAGCAAGTGATCTAGGAGATTACTGGCCTCCTGTGAGTACCCCCTAGGCGTCAGTTCATTCATTCATTCTACAAACATCTACTGCGTGTCTGCCTCGTGTTGGGCTCCGAGTAGGCACTGGGGACCCAATGTGAACAGGACAGAGCGCCTGCTCTCCAGGAGGTCACTTCGGCACAGAGACCGACGAGGGCTAGAACGGCAACAACGGAAGGGCTCTGGCACCACCTCTGACCAGCCATGTGCACTGCAGACTTTCCCTTCCGCTCCATCCAGCCCCTCTGTCACCCTTTCATAGACGCTTTCAGACCCAGTACCTTGTGAGTTCTCAGACTCTGTAACAATGACCTCACTCCCTGGGGCTCCCCCCATCCCTGATTGCTGATAATTATTTCCCGGAGAGTGGGAGCCAGCTGGGTGTCCTGCAGGCAGGCGCGGGGCCTTTGCGGCAGCGACGGCTCCCAGTACTCCGGAGATTCTGATTCAGTGAATTTGGGAAGGGACTTAGAAACCCAGGATTTTAAAAACTTTCTAGCCCTGGCTGTTGTGGCTCAGGTGTTTGGGGTGTCATCCCATAAACCGAAAGGTCGAGGGTTCGATACCCGGTCAGGGCACATGGCTGGTTGCAGGTTTGGTCCCTGCTAGGGGCACGTACAAGAGGCAACCTGATCAATGTTTCTCTCTCACATCAATGTTTTTCTCCCTCTCTCTCTCCCTCTGTTTCCCTCAAAACACAGGTCAGATCACCTGCCTCACCTGGGAGCACGGATGTAGCGTTACATAAACCCTATTGACAGCCCCTCTTGGGCATTTGCTGCCACAGAACCAAGGCGTCACCCCGCACACACCAGGTCAGTGAGAAACGCCTTCTCCTCCGCTGGAATTCACAGCTGAGATAGGAGTTCTAGTCAGCCTCTGTTGGTTTCAGGACTAAAATTGCCCCACCCATCCATCCATCCATCACTAAATAATTGCTCGTTAATGAATTCCACAAACTGGGAAACAAAAGCAAAGTCCTCCTCTCATGGAGTTTATTTTCTGTTGGGAGGGGGGTTAAACAGTAAATAAATAAGTATAGTAATACCTCAGGTTCTGACAAGTGCTAAAAAGATACACAAAGGAGGCCGAGGTTCCAGAAGAAGGACGGGGGGGGGGGGGGGGGGGGGCGGGGCGGTGCTGCTATTTTAGAGGTGGCCAGCAAAGCCCTCTCCAACAAGGGGGCATTTGTGTAAGAGTCCTCCATGGAAAAGGACCAGGGAGCACAGAAGCCCCAAGGTCGGCAACTGGGAGGCCCTGGTGTGCTGGTGCATCTGAGCGACTCTGCAGAGGCCAGTGGGTGGGGAGGAGAGGGCAGAACGGGAAGTGACGGGAGAAAGCTAGACTGCGCTTGTTTTTGTAAAGGGCCAGGAAGTAAATATTTTTGGCTTGTGGGTGACATGGCTCCTGTCACAACTACCCAGCTCTGCTATTGTAGCTCAAAGACAGGCATAGACAATATGTAAACTAGTGAGTATGGCTGTGTTCCAATAAAACTTTATTTACAACAACAGGTCGTGGGCCACATTTTGGCCTGCAAGCCATTGTTTGCTGATCCTTTTTGTAGACCAAGGTAAGGACTTTGAGTTTTATTTTGAGAGAGACAGGACCACTGGAGAGTTTAAAGTAGAGCAATGATGTGATCTAAGGCTTAGATCTAAGCTATACCTCAAATATATCCCTCTAGCTGACCTGCGTTTTGAAAATTCAACCTGGCTGCTACCTGTAGAATGAACTGCAGGGGTATAAGGGAAGAAGCGGTTAGAAGGCAATAGGTAAGAGATGCTGATGGCCTGGACCAGAGTAGGGGCCGTGCAAATGGGGAGAAAAAGTGGTCAGAATTCAGATCTTTTTTTTTTTACTCCTTACCCGAGAATACGTTATTGATTTTAAAGAAGGGAGAGAGAAAGAGAGATAAACATCAATGTGAGAGAGAAACATCAGTTGGCTCCCTCCCATATGTACCCCAACTGGGGATCGAACCCACAACCTACGTAGGTTTCCTGACTTAGGAATGAACCCACACCATTTCGGTGTATGGGATGACGCTCCAACCAACCGAACCACCCAGCCAGGGCCAGATGTGTTTTGAAGGTAGGGTTGGCAGCATTTCCTGATGGATTAAACACAGAGTGGAGAGGAAAAAGAATCCGAGAATGACTCGGACACACCGGAGAGGACAGAGCTGCAGTCAGTGGCACTGGGAAGACCGGGAGAGAAGGAGACCTTTAGGAGCAGATTACGAGTCTGAGCCTCCAGGCGGCAGTTAGATGTCCCATGGAGCTGGCGAGGAGGCAGGAGGACAGTGAGCTGGAGTCACGGCAGGAGAGCAGGGCCAGCATTATGAATGTGGGCACCACCGGTTAAAATTAGAATTTCGGGTTATGTGACTGGAGGAGATCACCTGAGGAGTGACAAGGGACCGGCCTACGGCATCACAGAGCCTGACAACATCACAGGAAATGCCGTGCCAGGGCACAGGCAGGCCACAGGCTGCCTGGCAACCGAGAGCCCTGGCGACAGTAGGAAGAGAGGCCTTCCCCAGTCTGTGCTCGTGGTCTTTTCCTGACTGCGCTCTGAGCATCGGCATGGGTGTGCATATGTGTGCAAATTGCTCACGCTCACCTGAACACTGTGTACACGGGACTGTGTACAGCTGAGTGGGGGCACCAGCGACAGACACTGTGATCCCAGCTGATGGCCGTAGCGGGCTGAGTGGTGGCCCCCAAAGGATATGGCCATGCCCTAACCCCTGGACCTGCGATGGGACCTCATTAGGAAAAAAAGGGGTTTGCACAGGTAGTTAAGTTAAAGATCTCAAGACAAGACCATTCTGGACTATCTGGGTGGTTCCTGAATCTAGTGACATGTCCTTGTAAAAGACACAGAGAGAGAAGAGGAGGAGGGATGTGGAGACAGAGGCGGAGACAGGAGTCACGCAGCCATAAAGCCAAGGAAGCCCAGAGCCACCAGAAGCTGGAGGCGGCGAGGGAGGTTTCTCCCCTCGAGCCTGTGGGGGTAGCACCACCCCACCGGCCTCCAGAAGCGTGAGAGAGCATGGTTCCGGTGTTTTAAACCACCGCTGTGTGTGTGTGTGTGTGTGTGTGTGTGTGTGTGTGTGGTAATTTCTTATAGCAGCCCTAGGAACCAAGAACAATAGCTACACAAATTCCAAGTTCTCAATACACCTAAGGGATCATTTTTTTTAAGTGATTGATGAACAAAATAATAAAAGTTAGCATAACATCCCACTCTGAATGCATTCATTCTGATGTGATAAAAGCTTCTCTCTAACCGGGACATTCAGAAAGGCAACTGCCAGAGCAAAAATAGAAATGAAAGCGCAGGCACCTGACTGCTAATTTGTCGATATAATGAACGTAGTCATACAGATAAATAAAGAGAGGCCCAGAGTTCTGGTGCTTGAGCCCCCACCTGCAGACGGCTGTGGGCAGGGGCGGCTGGCCTGGTGAGCACACACAGGAAGTGGGGGAGGGGTGTGCAGAAAGGAGAAGGTCCTTGTGAATGTACCTCTTTTTTCATCGCTGTGAGTGTCTCTGTGGTAACAGTTTGTGGTTTCCTGGCTGAACCTTTTCCTCTCAGGTTTCCAGGGACTGTTCTCACATATGGGGGGTGGGGGGTAGCCTTGTTCGGCTTTGCTCATTCTCTTTAGGGTAACCTTTCTGTTAGAAACAGCAACTTCCCAGAACAGGTAATCCTGCCTTCTTCCCTTCTTGCACCTCAACCTTGTGATCTTCACCCTAGAGGCACCTGAAGGCAGGCCGCAGGGATCATTCTGGAAACCAAGAACCTGAGCGGATGAACTGTGGGCAGGAGACGCCTCCTCTGCCCACACGGAGCGGCTGGCTGCTGTAACAGAATACCAGCCACTGGGTGGCCTAGATGACAGACATTCGTTTCTCATAGTTCGTTTGGTTTGGGGTGAGGGCCCTCTTCCTCATTTGCAGATGGCCACCCTCTCGCTGTGTCCTCACACAGCAGAGAGAGAGCTCGAGTCTCTTCACCGTCCAACACGGACATGAGTCCCATCATGGGAGCCCTCACGATCTCATCTAAACCTCATGACTCCCCAAAGGCTTCGCCTCCTAATACCTCCCCACTGGGGGTTAGGGCTGCGGCACAGGAATTCGGGGGTGGCAGATGCAAACACGCAGTCCGTAACACCCTGTGTCTGGTTGAGTGGTAGGGTGAAACTCCAAACTAACTGGGGTGCTCTTCTGATTAGCACAGGGCAGAATGGACCACGATATCTGAAATCTGCTTCTCTGGGAACATTCTGGGATGAACCGTGTGACACTGAACTCACCGGGGAAGGCAGTGAGCGCCGATACACGCAGAGCAGGCTGCACTTGGGACTGGACTCTGCCCTCCTCACACATCAAGCAAGCGGCACCCACCGGCCACCCCTGCAGCCTGGGAGCCTTGTTCTGAGAGGAGGGGACACCACTGGGCCTGGTGGGAAGGGCACGGGACGGCTCAGTCTCTGTGCCTCCCGGGGATGTAACTGTGGATTCCAAGTGGGGTGATGCTCTGAGAAAAAACAAACATGAATCTTGAACATGGCTTTTCAGCATGACAGAGGCTGGCTGAGGGAGAGGGTCTGGGATGTCGGGGCCCTGTCTGCACCCTGGGAACCATATCACAGAGAAGTGCCTGCTCTTCTGCTTAAGGTCCTCCTTGCAAGATACGGACGGTCCAATGGTGGGCAGAGAGATAGGCCCATGCAGAGAGCGGGTCATCTGAGATTAGCCGGAGATAGAAAACACACTTTCAGCAAGACAGCGTGAGGCAGAGAGAGGAGCGAATATGCCACTTAGCAGTGGGTGACCAGATAACTTATCCCAAGAACCACGATGTTCTTGAGATCGGCAGGGGCAGTGCTAATGGTCATCCCTGGGCAGTGTGTGTAAACCGGGGCTGTGTGAGGCAAACCAGGACATATGGTCAGCATATCCAACACTCCCTAGTGAGCGAAGAGGAGAAAGAGAAAAGAGATGGGGTGGGGAGGAGAGAGCAGTGGGGGGAGAGAGAGAGAATATGAAAGAGAGGCGTAAGAGTCAGAGAGACGCCCTGTGTGGGCACGTCTGGGTGGCACTCTGCGGGGTGTTTACAAAGTGTTATCTTAACCCCTTTCCCAGACAAGCAAATTAGCATGTTAGAGAAATATATAATGATATAAGCCTCCACTTGCTGCAGAGATTCAGAGCTCCTAAACAAACACAATTTCCAACAAATGTCGAACAAAAGGGAAATGGAAAATCAGGGGGAGCAAAATTCAGCTCACTGCTCAGTTCTCTTCAACGCCTATCTATTGTCTGCTGGGCCCTAAGCCCAAGGGCCAGCTCTTATTCACACAGCTCTTAACAGCCCAGAGAAAGCATCATGAGGCTATTATATTCACATAGAAATAAGTGGAGAATAAAAAGAAACACATGAATTCAGCAAGGATGCATGGAGTAACTATGATTTGAAACTGTGCTAGCAATGGACTGTGCCGAGGTGGCTCTGGATTGTATCTATTTGATCAGACACAGCTAGATGGCGGGGGTGGGGGGTGGGTGCGGTGCTGGGACTTCACGAGTGTTCTTAGGGAAAGACAAGTGCTTGGCAAGTTTGAAAGGGCTGGCAGCATTTCGAGCATGGGGAAGATAGTGAAAGAAGCGATAGAGCTGAAAGTAGAAAAATCCATCAAAGGACAAAACCCAGCTAGAGAAGGAAAGTGCAAGAGGAGGTCAGAAAGCAGAGGCTGGGCGGGGCTGCTCTAGGAGGGTCTCAGGCAGGGATGCTCGGTCTGGACCCCCGTGGCTGGATGCAGCGTCCACAAACAGGCCCCCGAGAGCAAAGCTGTTTCTCGATGCTTGAGCCAAGCTCTTTTGTGCTCCGCACTCTCACAGAACCTCTTTCTTCCTGCCGGGGGACTTGCCTCCGCTTGTCGAGTTTCATTCATTAGTGTGAGTCGATGTCAGGCTCACCCTTGGCCTGGAAGCCCCATGAAAGCAGGGAGCACGTCTGCGTTCGGAGGTATGCTGGTATTTCCCAGGCCACGAGCAGCACGGCGCACGTACACGGAGCACGCGACGAACATTCATGGAACGGACGATGAACTCATTCAGGGCTCTTTCTGGAATGATCTCACCCACCGCCACAGCTCCCACCACCTGGTGGGGGCCAACAACACTCAAATGTCTGTCCCTGGCCCAGGCCTCTCCTCTAGAACCGGGTCTGAAACAGTCTACTCGGCGTTCTCACGTGGAAACGTTAGAGCCTCTCAGTTGCCCTTGACCGCTCCCAAACTGAACTGCGACCTCCCCACCCGCCAGCTAGCTTCTCCTCAAGTGCTCTTCATTTTAGGGAGGGGGGCCCTGCCCACCTGAAGCAGGGCTGCCAGTCTTGACACCTCCTTCTTCCCCATTCCTGCACCTCCTTTCCTTCAGCAAAACCTTTCATTTCCATCTCCTGAATTCTTCGCATTGTAATTACTTCTCTCCACACGCCACGGTGGTTAAGAGCGCAGGCTCCCGAGGTGGGTCGACTGGGCTTGCAAATAGGCTCTGCCACTTACTAGTAATTTGCTTAACTCCTCCGGACCCTACTTCCTTATACACAAAATAATATTACTGTGAGATAATAATACTGTGTGCTTCATAGGGTTCTTTTGAGAAGTCAATAGGATAATGCATATGCTGTGCTTTCAAAAGTGCTAGCCGCTATCATCACCACTACCACCTTGACCTTCAGCAGCAGCATTACCATCATCATCACCACCATCATCATCAGTCCCCATCCCCACCATCATCATGGTCACCATCATCATCAACGCCATCACAAATGTCACTATCACTACCACCATCATCACCGTCAACACTGTCATCACCGTGACTGTAACCCTCATCTAAGATACCGTCATCTCTCATCTGGGTTACTGCAATGGCCACCTAGCACCTCCCCACACTCGTTCTTGCCTTCCTCCCATCTATTTCCTCCAATCTCGTGGCATTCACATGCTCCAACTAAATCAGCAGCTTCCCACAAGAGATCGGGTAAAATCCAAAATCGTTAATGTGGTCTAAATAGCTAACCTTGGCCATTCTTTAGCCTCAAACCTGTGCCTTTCTACTTCACGACCTTCTCATATGCTTTTCCTTCGGTTGGTAACACCGTTTCCCTTGCCTTCTCTTCCCTGCCCTTCCTGATCATAATCTCTCTGCAGTGCTGCCTGTACTTGTCTCTGCTCTCTGACGGACTGCAGAATGCCTTCTACCCCCGTCTCTCCACTGAAACTTTCCATCAAAAAGTCATTATGTCACCTGTGGCTGAAACCAATCGATCTATTTTTAGCCTTATCTGACTTGATCTTTGTGACACTGCTAACCTCTCTGTCCTCAAAGTTTCCTCTTCCTTTGTCTCCCCTGCCTGTTCTTTCGTTTCTTTTGATCTTTCTCTAGATGATTCATCTTTTTCCTTCATTTGTTCTTCTTTCTCTACCAGCCCCTCAGCAGTTGGTTTCCCAAGATTTCCTAATTCTTTTCACTTGCTCTACTCATTCTCTGGATGATTCTATCCACTCACATGGTGCCTGTTGCCTAATGACCAAAATCCTCGTGTCTGGGTCCTTTCTCCCTCCCGAGCTCCAGGCCCACTTCCCTCCATGGGGCTGTTTCAAAAACTCAATATGTGGAAAAATGAAATCTCAGAACTCCCCTTATTTCTCTGGTGTTAGGTCAATGAATGATATCAATACCCATTCAACTGTCCAAGCAAAAGCTTGAGTAATCCTGTCTCCTACCTCTCTCCCTCCCTGTATCTAGTTAATCATCAATTCTGCAGATTCTGCCTCCTCAGAGGCACTCAGATCTGTTGACTTGTCTTTGCTCCCAATACCACTCCCTTAGTTCAGGTCCTCATCATTTCCCACCAGCGCTGCGGCCACAGCTCCCTAATCCCTCCCCCCACCAGCCTGTCCTCCCTCCTGCCCTTCCTGTACTGCGGTCAGTCTAAGGAATGGAGGTCCCTAAATGATTTTCCAGAGAACTAGTGGTCCAACTTTTAAAGAAGGGTTTCTTAGGCAATTAAGAAGTGGCTTACTTAAGGAAACATCCCCTCTGTGGCCCTGCCCTTACTGACCCGCCCTGCAGAGCCGCATATTGAAGGTTCTGATAAGTCCCATTGCAAAGAAATCCATTCGGAATTGACTAACCAAGCATTTCTCAAACTTCTTTGACCGTAACACCCCTTCTCCATGAAACACCTCTTAACATCTTGCAGGGTGCTATATACTGCTTCAAAACACAAATCTGATCATCTTACTTCTCTACTTGACAATACAATGAATACATGGGTAAACATTAAAAGAAGACAATTTGGACTCTATTCTATGGGCAATTAGAAAACCTTGGAGATTCCTGAGCAGGGCAACGATCTAATACTTACACAATCAATAGCTTCCAATGATTGAGCTCCTGCTATAGGTACACTTCTCATCTATCATCTCTAACCCTTACAACAGGCTACATATGGGCATGATACTCAGTGAGGAGACGGAAGCCAGGTTGGTTAGGTATTAGGTCTATAAGGTCACATAACCTATAGGTAGAAAGCAGTATTTAGCTCAAGGTCTAGGTGGCCTTAAAGCCAATGGCTAATGGCAATAAACAAGTGATAGTTTCTAACAGGATTAGAAACAGGAAAAAAAAAAAAACAGAGGGCGTGGGCATAAATTCCTAGAGGGCCAACACGTCTTTCTTTGTTCTCCATCTCTGTTCGCATACCCCTCCAGACAATGCCTTGGGTGCTAGCCATTCTTCTTAGACTTGGGTCTCATTGCCCTTTCTGGAGCCTGTTGTGTTTTTCCCCTTAAACACCCAGCGAGACATCAAACAGCTCCAGGAAAGCCTCTCCCCAGCTTAAAAACTGTGTGCCTGAACAAGTCCAAACTCCTCAGCCTGGGGTTCCAGGCCCTCCCTTATCTGCCATCAACTTCCCCTTCTGACCTTGACTTTAGACACTTTTCTAAATGTAAGCCACGCTCCAGCCTAACCAAACTACTCACTGTTTAGCAGTCTCCCTGCCTTTGTCTTGCTGACCCCTCCTCATGGAAAGCCCTCTGCTGTCCTCAGAGCTGCTGCTTCCAATCTGCCTGTCCTTCGGGTCCCTTTTCACTAACTCCACAGAGCACACCCTGATCCGGGCCTTCCAGGCACTTTCTGGTTTTCAGCAAAAAGGCAGGGAGGTGCCCCCAAACTTGGAAGTCAGGTTAACCTCTGAAAGTTACACCAGCAAAACCCACAGTGGATGGCATCAGCTATCTGTAAAGACGATACACCCAAAGGAAGACTCAAGAAGTAGAGGGTTAAAGAGATATGAAAAGACCCTCCTGGAAGAAGGGGTCCAGGGCTTACTCTAAGTACACAATTGTACCTACATTTCTGGAACCATGAGATGAGCAAATAAGGCCCTAATCAAGTCAGTTACAGGAAACAGAAGGAGTAACCAAACCATAATCAATTGAGATAACTCTCCAAGTAGTGATGTAATCAATCACCCGGGTGTGTTGAAGCACAGCGGGTGCTGTAATAGATGGAAGGCAGCCAGGCAGACGGATGTGCAGAGGGCGCTGCCAGCACCGACCAGAGGAGACACTCGCTGAGCTTGGGGGATACTGACTTTTAGGACGTGGGGGGCGGGGGGGCGGTAATGAGAGGACTGGCACTTCTTCATCCAGCTTTCTCAGACCTGGTCAGTTTTCCCCAAAGTCCCCTGCTTCCACTGTCCAAATTACCATCCCACCAAGCAACCTTATGAGAACCAATCTGGCTTTCATTTGCATTATTAGAAAGGAATATACTGGGCAGTAAAGGGGGGTGTCCTCACTGCTATCTAACCTCATAGAGTTGCTGGGAAAATTCAGTGAGATAATGTATCTAGAGGAATTGATCCAGGCTGTACACAGTAATTGTTCAATAAATGTAGGCACTTAAATCAATCACTGTATTGTAACTCTTTCTGATGACAAGGTCTTACATGTTTGGTGAAGCTGAACTGGCTTCCTGGTGCCTAGGTGTCCTGATGATGGCGGATACCTGGACTTGCAAAGCAGATTCCATGATGCTGGATGAGAATGAGCCAATTGATGTATTGCCTCAGAAAGGGCCTGGCAGCCATTCACCTGTTCCAGGGCGTCTCTAGTGCATTACCATCCTCTACAGAGCCCCCCAGCTCCTGCATCTAAGCACCCAGCACACGTCTTATACGATTTTTGCTCTGTTTTCAATTTCATCACTGTGTATCTCTCTAATTCCAATTCCACCAGAGTGTAAATTCTTCGAGGGTGGGAGCTCTTACATCTCTTACAGAGACTCAAATGTCATTTATATTTAAGGAGTGGAAACGAGTTGAATCAAAGACCAAGCAAATGATCTGGGTTCTAACGAAAGCTATAAAATCTGTCCCCCAGGCCACTAGTGAAATGGGTTGCAGACTCCTTGAAAGCAGGCCTGGCTCTGCAAGCTGAGAACTTCTCCATCAGTGCCCCCGGCCCAGGGGTGGCTGCAGGGGAGCCTGCTAAGCTGAAGGAGAGAGAGAAACAGACAAACAGACGAAGCAGGCACTGCCTGCCACACTCACCCGGATCTCGGTCTGCACAGTGCATTTAACCAGTTTGAAGTTCTTCCCAGGGTTGAAGCTGTTGCCATAGAAGCAGACCTTGAGGATCCGCACGTCTTCCTTTTCCACATCTACTGGTACCACCATGGGCTCAGGGGGGCCTTCCGGCCGACCTAATGTGCCCACCTTCACTCGGCTCAGGGGCTCGGACACCCCAGACATCCTCTCAGACAGCAGCTAGGGCCAGCACATCGCAGTCCTGCAGAGATAGCAGAGGGACAGCCCTGAAGCAAGTCTGTGTGGGCCCACATGCCTCACCCCCACCCCCCCGGACAGCACTCACCAAGCTGAGACCCACGCAAACAACACGTTCTCCCGTTCCCAGAAACCTCTCTTGAAGGCACTGGGATTTTTTTGACTAGGGGAAGCTGAAGCACAAAGGATCAGTTTGCACAAACACCCAGGTATGAAACCCAGACCTCAAACTCCCAGGCTGTAAGCGCTCTCTTCCAGAAGTCCTTTCCCTCTCTCCATTCCTTTCCTCCTCCCACACTGGCTCCTAGGCAAGGGGCCCATACTTCGCAAACGAAGCTGTGAGAGGAGGCGGCCACAGCATGCTTCCAAGGCACAGCTGAGCAGAAAAAGCAAACAGGACAGTGGAAAATAGCAGGAGAGAAGCAGGGACAGAGGGAAAAACCAAGAGAAACAGGGTGGCCTGGAGGGAGAAGGCAGGAAAGGGCCCAAGTTGGGGGAGAAGGGGCCAGGCTATCATAGCTGATGGCTCTGTAAGCCCCACTCGAAGCCGCCAGCCCAAACCTTCTGGGCAGGAGGCCTCGGTCCACGGGAGCTCATCACACGGCACATCATTCACTGCATGCAGGAGAATTCAAGAGGAACATCACTCCAGCTGCCCAGTTTGGGAAGCGTTTCTGCTGGGAGGAAGGGGGCTGGGCTGGGCCACTAGAAGGCCCACCCAGTTCTGATGGCACTTTGGTTGACACTGATATAGACGATAAGAACCCTGGGAATACTTAGTTTACCCTGAATCTTATCAAAACTGGTCCTCGTGATCCAACATAACACTGCTGAGTGTGCTCCCTCCTCCCACCCGGCTCTACAGCAGGGGGGCCTGAGGAAGCGATGGTTCCCCAGACCCTCAAGTTTGATCTCCAGACCAATGATATCAACCTTGGCTCTGCATTAAGATCCTCTGCATGGGTGTTAAGAAAGCCTGAATCCAGGCCCTATGCTCAGGGATTACCTGGTCTGCGGAGAGGCCTGGCATTGGCATTTTTAAGTCTCCAAGGATTTTTCTAACATTCAGCCTGGGTTGGGAACCACTGCTCTAGACTAAGCTTTGCTCTCATTCTGAACTCATACTTACAGAAAGATGTCTCCCTTCAAACAAAAGACTGGGGGACACTTAAGGGGATATCCCTCGACCAGAAGTTAGGGGCCAAAAGATGGAGTTAGCAGTGTTAAAATACAAATGCAGAGTCAAATACTTTAGAAGTAGAAGCAAAGTCTGTGTTCGTTCCTTCACACTGCGCTGGGTGCCAGAAAGGAAGACGCACACACACTCAGTCGTCAGCGCCAAAGAGTCATTCCTTTGGGGGGAGGCAATGTGCATTAGGGGACCTGGAAGGAGGCGGTGAGGAAGAGGAAAGGATCAGGGCGTGTCCCTTCCACAGGGGGCGGGGCAGGCACACACGGGCCGAGTGGCAGCCTGAGTCCGCAGGGCAGCCAAAATTTGGGACAAGACAAGTGGAGTAAAGAATCTCCAGCCTACTTTGTTTTGGAGACTAATACGAACATCCTAGAAGTATCCATCATTTCCCAACAAATGTCTTCTAAGCGTGTCCTGTCTGCCAGCACTCTGCTATGTAAAGGACATGTCCCTAAGCTTCCCCGGACCCTCAACAGGGACTCAGGGGGAGGTGGCTTGAGAGGAAAGCCACTACAGGAGTGGGGAGTGTGTGACACGGAGGGGAAAACGGCCAAAGGAGGGTTACGGATTCGGTTATCAGCACCTGGGCAACCGCCCAGCAATTCCAAGAGCGAGCCACTTCCCCTGGGAGGAAGGGGCCTGGGCATTTCCATTCCACTTCTTACAGCCATCGTTCCCAGCCTGTCAGCCAATTCTGCACGAGGGCAGAGTGGACTCAGGAGCCAGAGAACGTCCTCAGGCACAAAGATGCAGGCGCTAGCTCGGAGAAGGAAGCAGGAAGATACAGAGATGGGCAGGCCCGAGGGACTATCAGAGGGAACAGGGACAGATCTGCTGCCTGTCAGGCAAGGGTGTCCTGCCCCTGAAGAGCATACACTCCAGTATAGAGAGAAACCGGCACAGTAGATGTACAGGCCAGTAACCAACACACACAGATTTGGGATCTGCTATGTCTACGGAGCCAGGGGCCCCACCCCCCCAGCTTCTGTTTTTATAACTACTTTCCAAGCAGGGCCTCCATGAGACAGTTTGGCAAAACAGGTATCTGGGGCAGGAAGAAAATGGAGTGGCAGACGGCGCCTGTCCCCAGGGACTAGTTCCTCGAGGGAAGCAGAGGGCCTGCGCTCCAAAGGCCATTTGGAAACCAGGGGCAGAATCAGTGCCGCCATATTGGCCTGTGGGAACTCAGACTCAGAGCTGGAAAGAAGAACATTATATCCACATCTGCAGGTTATACCACGCAGCTTCTGGGCATTCAAAATGAAGGGGATGGAGGGGTGCCATTTAGGACATGTCCTCCTGGCCCAGGTAATCTTTTCAACCAACTGGTGCTAGTGCAATGAGCCAATAGGAGACCCCCAGGGACTCCCTGAAGCACCAGGGAAGAGTGTGAAAGAGAACAGTTGCGTAGAAATAAGATGTCAGTAAATTCCAGAGATCTGGTTGGTGCGATCTAAGAAGCCTTATTTGCACACATTATGTGCATCATTTCCTGAAGAGAAGAGTGAGGGAGATGAACCCTTTCTGAAAAGTAGAGCACAGGAGCAGAGGTAGAGCAGGAGATTAGAAAGAAACCTTGATGTAGGAAAGAGGCCAGGGCAAAGTCTTGGGTAGGGAGCGGGTAGAAAGGGATTAGACCCCCACAGTGCTTTTAAACCTGTGCAGCTACAGCCAACAGTGCCATGAAATGTGGCCCTTTTCTAAACTTGAGGAACCAAGAAGATATAAACATGTAATAAGGACACGAAGCAACAGAAACTCTCATTCAGCCCTGGCTGGTGTAGCTCAGTGGATTGAGCGCGGGCTGGGAACCAAAGGGTCCCGGTTCGATTCCCAGTCGGGGCACATGCCTGGGTTGCGGGCCAGGTCCCCAGTGGGGGCCATGTGAGAAGCAACCATACATTGCTGTTTCTCTCCCTCTCTTTCTCCCTCCCTTCCCCTCTCTCTAAAAATAAATAAAATCTTAAAAAAAAAAAAAAGAAACTCTCATTCATTGCTGGTGCAAACTCTGAAAGACAGCTGCACGGTTTTTTACAAACCTGAACATGCTCTTCCCATACAACCCAGCAGTCATCCTTCTTGGTATTTACCCAAAGGAGTGGAAGACTTGTGTCCACACAAAATCTGCAGATGGATGTTTACAGCAGTAACATAACAACTGCCAAAACTTAGAAGCAACCGAGATGCCCTTCTGTAGGTGAATGGATAAACAAACTGTGGTGCGGCCAGACAATGGAATATTACTCAGTGCTAAAAAAAATGTGCTCTGTTAAGCCATGAAAAGATGTGGAAGAACCTTAAATGAATATCACTAAGTACAAGAAGCCAATCTGGAAGGCTAGATACTCTCTGATTCTAACCACACGACATTCTGGGAAAGGCAAAACCGCGGAGACAATAAAAAGATCAGGTGGTTGCCAGGTTTGGGAGGGAGGAGGGGTGACTAGGGGAAGCACAGAAGTTTTAGGGCAATGAACACACTCTGTATGACACTGTTGACATGCCCCACCAGAGGGGGACATTTGTTACATCACAAACCTACCTACGCTGTCACGTCATAATCACCCCAAGTCCATACTTTGTCTTAGGGTCGTATGTCCTATGAGTTTGGACAAATGTACAGCACCAAGAGTACAACTCTACTGTGAACAATAGACTTTGGGGGATCATGATGCGCCAACACAGGTAGGTTCATAGTATACCAAATGTCCCACTCCGGTGGGGGGTGTCAACAGTGGGGGAGGCCATGCGGGGTGCGGGGGCAAGGGGTGTGCAGGAAATCTCTGTACCTTCCTTTCAATTTTGTTGTGACCCTAAAACTAGTCTTTAAAAAAAATGTATTAAGAAAAAAATGTAATGCTCAAAACCGCAGCACGAGAGTTGACCCCCGTCCAGCCTGCATAATGTCCAGCCCCCTCGGGAGTCAGCCCTGACCCCTCCCTGACCAGAGAACGCTCATATTGTACACCTGGCTGAGCACGGCCCACCCAGGTGACGTGCTGGCCGTCACCGACACGCCTGAAGGATGCTGGTTTCTCGCCCTCGTCAGTGTGCCCTGACACTTGCTTCCGGCGCCATCACTCACAGAGGTCAACGGGGCTCCCCTGAAATGTTTTAGCCAAGTTGTTTCGGTCCCCCAGGATCTACCTTCACCTTCAGCCTGATGCGAGCTGCTTTCTCTGCCTTCAGTTCTGTGCAACAATCACCTTGGGCTATTTATTTCCAAAATAATTACAATTTTAGTGCTCTAAAACAAACACACTTTTTTGCACCACAATCCCAGGAGGGGGGCAGGGATGAGTACACCCATGTGTGGATGAGAAAACATGCCTGAGAAAGTTTAGGCCATCTGGTCCAGGATTCTCACTTCTTGAATAGCAAACTTGGATCCCAAAGCAGATTCGAATCCAAACTCAAAGTTTTTCCCACTTTCCTATCTTTCTTTGAAGAAAGCAGTATCTCTGGATACCGCTGAGGTTGGCACAAAGGAAGAAATCGATCAGCCCAGCACTAAATATTCCCAGCCCATGAAGAACCCTGAAGTCCTCTCGGCTTAGAGAGCATGACCCCTTCCCAAGCCAGGACTTAGTCACGTGACCATAAAATCCTCTGACTCTCAAGTTGTGAGCCAAAAGCCCAGCCCCTCTCTCTAGTCCAGACCTAGACCCCCAGCCCGGCAACTCCTGCTCCCTGCATCCCGGCCTGTCCCAGACCCTGCGAGCCATGCCAGAGGGTACATCCTGCCACAGCAGCAGAAGCCCTGGCTCTGAGCCATCGTGGGCTCCAGCTTGCCTCCCAACCCCCAGATCTGCCTAAGTCAAAGTCAAAGAATAACAAACACAAGGAAATGGGCGCAAATTAAAACAGGAAAAGTTTTGACTGGCCCTGAGAACGTCTTGGCCCAAACCTGCAATGCGTACTAAGAAAGGCTATACAATCTCGGAAGTCTTCAGGAAGAAAGTAAATGACACTCTTCCTGAACGGTAAGACATTCACCTGTCTGGAGGAGGGGGGACTGAAGCAGAATTTAAGTCCCTTCAGAGTCTCTGGTTTGTCACCGTACCCAAGGCTGTGTTCCTGGTGTAGGAAGATGTCATATCAGGGTTCCAGGGGTCGATATCCCAGAAAAGCACAACCTTGCACTTGAAGACATTACAGTCTCACTGAACACATTCTGCATGCCCGGGAGTGTATGTAAGTAACCTCTTAGTCTCTAGAAAAGTTCTGCAGGGTTGGTAATGTCAGCCTCAGACTGTAAGAGAGGAAACAGGCCTAGCAAGGTGGCTGTCTAGACCACACCACCAACTCTGAGGTCCTTCGTGAGTAACGTTCAGCCCGGTGCGGCACGGCAGCCCTGAGGACGCGAGCTTTAAACCCAGGTCCGATGAGTCAGATGTGTGTACTCCTTCTCCCATGACATCATGCCACCTCTATGACTAATTGTCCCCTTTTCATTCTCCCTTAAATCTAGGGCATAACTTTCAATCCTCAGGACAATGTATTTTATCCTCAGGACTCTCAGCATCTGCTCTCACATCAGGTTTCCCAAGAGGCCAAGCTTCAACGTCAACTGCCAAAGACCAGGTCACGGCTACCCTGCTACCGTGCTGTGGAGTGAGGGCCCAGCTGGGCCACTGATTGGCTCTGGCGCCTTGAGGCATCGGGCCAGACGGGTCAGAGTTCCCGAACAGCACCAGGGAGGTGGGTGACGGCCTGCGATGATGTTTCCCACATCCATAGCAAAATGGAGAAAATAAGGGCACAGCAGAGAATTCACCAGAAAGCTCAATGTATTCCAGCTGAAGGGCAGTCTTTCATTCTGACATTACATCTTTCCACATTTTGCGGTGTTTCAGTGTTCGTTCGCTGATGAAATGACAATAGTCTATGGAAATGGACAGCGAAGCTTGGTCTCTTGGGGAACCAGACATGAAAGCGGACCCTGGGAGCCTGAGGCTAAAAATGCATTGTCTCCAACATTGGAAGTTCTGCCACATACCGGTTATGTAATCTGGACAAGGTCACCTCCCAAGGCCTTGGTTTCCTCTTCTGAGGTCTGAGGCTAACATTATCCATCCTACAGAAATTTCTGGAGAATCAAAGATTACTTATGTCAACTCCCTAGCACATGTATTTTTTAAATGCCTGTAACTTGGCAGAAGAAAGAATCAGAAACCCAATACTAGTTCTCACTTGTAAAAAATTAAACTGGCCTGGTAAGTCCAGGGTCGGTGGTTGCGGCAGCCCCTCTGTCTCGAGTTCTCTGAGGCTGCCTGTCCATCAGCACCCGCCCACCTCCAACCGCCTGCCCACCTCTACCTTCTCCTCGTTGCCCACACCTAGAGCTGTCGTCTGCCCCGAGGATGCCACAGATGTGTGGAAGGAAACCTCACAGCAACTTCAAAACACCAGCCCTTTGGATCTCACAGAAGCCAGAATGTCACAAGACATACTTTATTTCCACTCCATCTCTGAGTCACTTCCTCTTGCCATTTCCACATCAACAAAATGGGGAACACTTGCCTTTCCTCTGCAAAGGCCTGCTGAGAACAGCCACTTAACTACTTGGCAGTGACCTTGCAGTCTCAGGGAGCCAGGCCTGCATTTCTGGGCAAGCTGAGCCCTAATGGCTCCACATAGCACGCCCTCCCCAGCCCAAGCCCTTTCGGTCCCCAGTTCCCATGAGACCAGCATCCTCCCTATTCCAGAGCTGCCCAATTTACCATTTAGCTAATCCCTCCCATCCTTTCCAAGTACCCCTCCCCATTACCTTCCAAAGGAAGGAACCAGGGAAATGGCGATTATCACCAACGATAATTCAATGTCATTCCAAAACATTTCGTGAGGCTCGAGCACACTTTCAGCCCACCACCCCTCGCACGCATCACCCACTCAGGGTCATTCTCGCCGGCACCTGCCAGCCCAGAGGTCAGCTGACTTGGGGCTGGCTTCCGGGGGCAGGCGGGGAGAAATGGGGGTGCGTTACTCATCTACCTTTGTTCATGGAACCTCGGTCCCCCTCACCAGTTCAAGAAGTGTGATCCCCACAGCTAGGCAGATTTTTCTTACTTCCTGTGTGACCTCTGCTGTCCACCATCGCTCCAATCCTTCAGAACAATCGCTTACCTTCCTCCGTATTTGCCAGTTCAAGAGTGACTCTGGCTGGTCTGTTATCTCCCTTTCTTCTTTCTCCCTCCCTCCGTCACTCCCCCTCCCTTCCTTTCCTTCTTCCTCTTTCCCCCTCTCCCTCCTCCCTCCCTCCCTCCCTCCTTCTCCCCTTTCTTCCCTCTTTTCTTGCTTTTCTTCTCCTCTTCCGTTCTTTCCACCTTCCCACTTTCCCCCATACCGCCCTCGCCCTGCCCTCTATGTCTGGGGGGCGGGGGCATGCCAGACTCTGAACATACAGAGATGAACAGAAGGGGGTCCCTGCCCACCAGAGGCTTGTGATCCAGTAAAGAGGAAAACAAAACAGCCTGAACACAACATGGGCTGATAGGGGTCTAAGCTCGGTGCCAGAGGAGCTCGGAAGGGAACTTGCATGAGCCCTGGGAACTCAGGAAAAGGCGACCCAGAGCGATGGGGAAACCACATGACCTGATGTAAAGCGCCGACGGGGGTAGTATGGGTTGTTGGGAAATGAGATGAGATGGGGGCAACATGCTAAAGAATTTGAACTTTACCCTGTGGAAAAGCAGCTTTTCACTTAAAAAATATAATTCTGTCCATAGGCAGAAGCACAGGCACGAGTGAGGAGGCAACAGGAGAAATTCTAGGGAGGCCAGGATATTTTCCACAACAATGCAGAGGAATTGTGACTTGGTTTGCAGCATTTGCCAATTGCTCTGCTGTAAATGCTTCCATGATCGCTCATTTTGAGTTGACTTCGCTGAAAGAGGCATGGGCAGAAATGGGTGCAGCCGGCTACGTGAGAGCTGCTTCCAGCGAGAGACCCCGGGGGAGGAGGGCAGACTTCGGAGTCACTTGCCTCTGCCTCTGACCCTGATGTCACCTGGTCCTCGCAGCGGTATCACCACTCAGCACTTCAAGACAGCAAGGTACAAGGTACACGAAAGAATTTAAGACACGTGCCTCCCTCCAAGGATCTTCTATTACTCTCCAATCTCTTAATGGTTGTAATTTTCAAAACCACACTCTTTGTCATCTTTAACCCCAAACTAAATTGTTCTCCAACTTCTCCACTTGAAGTCATGGTCTAAAACCACACACTCTTTGTCATCTTTAACCCCAAACTGAATTGTTCCCCAACCTCTTTGCTTGAAGTCATGGTCTCAAACTTTTCTTTCTCCCCCAGCCTTCGACTCTGCTGAACCTCACTCCCTTCTCCGTGTGAGTTACAGAGTTGACTGGCGAGCAGGGAAATTTGGCATCATGATGAATCAACACTTCACTGAGTTTTTGATGGTGTTCTCCCCATTTTCCTAAGAGGTTAATGAGAAGCCAGATGACACGGAGGTGGATTCACAGCTGGTCAAATGGTTTCTCCCCATGGCTGCTGATCAAATGTCCATAGTATGCAGAGGACCGGCTGTTGTTTCAGTTGACCCTTGTTCACACCTTTTAATTAGGCATTATGGAGTTTGTGGTTATCAGACAAGAAGCGCCAAGCTGAACACAGGATTAGGAGAGATTGTGACTTTCACTGCAGACCACAAAGAACTCCCTAAGTCTACACAGGCTGGCGAGACGAGCCAAGTGTTACAAAACATAACTTGGGAAGCAGGATAAATGTGAAGTTCTTCACATAGATTAAAAAAAAAATTTTCCCCAAACGGGGATGAGGAAGATGCGGCTTAGCAATGACATGGATATTTTTAAAAAACGGGGCTCCGGCTAACTGTGAACTCACAGTTAGTCACCATGATGTGGCCGCCAAAGTTCACGCCACATCAGGGTTACCGGCACAGCTTTCAGATGAGGACGGTGACTTCCCGCGGGGCTCTGCGCAGACGTGACCACATCGACGCGCTGCCAGTCCAGGGCCCTGTGGTTAGAGAGACTGTTCCAGGGTGAGGACATTCAGAGCTCTCCGTGGCTGGGGACCGTGTCACATGAAACAGATTTGAAAACTAAAGGGACAGGGGAGGCTTGAGAAGCGATGACAGGGTTGCTGGTTTTACAAGGTCGTGGGGCTGCCACAGAAGACACAGACCCAACCTCTTCATCCAAATCAAAGTTTGTTTTTAAAAGTGCAACAAACAGGAGGGAAGAGGGCCTCTATGTGTGCAGACGACACACTCTGCATCTCTTTCTAGAATGTTGGCCCGCTTGCTATCTTGCTGATGTCCTCAAGTCAGACGTCAGTCCCATTTGGAGGATGAGGAAAAGCGACCGAGCAGCTTGCCTACGGTCACCTTTGTTAAGTGGTGGAGGCAGGTCAGGATCTCAGGTTTCCCATCTGAGCCAACAGACCCAGCCTGCCGCCCAGCTCCCACCAGTGAGCCCAGCACTCTGGGCTTCGTGTCCACGCACCGAGGTTATTTCTGCGCCGAACAGGGATGCTCAGAACGCTGCTTCCTGACGCGGCCCCAGAACTCTGCTCGCACGGAACCTTACACACAAGCTCGGTAGTTTCCGGCCATGCAGCACGGACAGGAGCACTGGCTTTCTGATTTATTAGCATGCATGAGAATGATGGCAGCATAGACTTCTATTGTTATCTTTTATGATGCAGTTAATAAACAGGAAAAATGAGAATAAAAAATGAACTCAAGTAGTTTTTTTTTTCAACCAGAAAGTACGAACCCACAACTAACGCACAGCTGTGGTCCCCTCGTCTACTACCACCCTGAAAACAACTACGGCATCCGCTCGAACGAGCTTCTCCACCTGCCAAGCCCCAATCTGCTACTCTTCCAAAGCCAGCGCACACTACAAATCTGCTGTATG
The DNA here is from genome assembly GCA_004026765.1 of Micronycteris hirsuta. Classification (NCBI taxonomy): domain Eukaryota; kingdom Metazoa; phylum Chordata; class Mammalia; order Chiroptera; family Phyllostomidae; genus Micronycteris; species Micronycteris hirsuta. The sequence goes on from PVJI01001407.1 coordinate 101,713, forward strand.
TAAACAGATATCAAAACCAATAAACATGGTGGTGTCCCCATCTGCACACTGACGCCATCAGTTTCGTTTTGTTGCGAATTGGGTGGAACAGCACTTTAGGTGCCCCATCAAGCAAACAGGATGCCACCTGTGTGTAAAAAGATGGGGAAAATTAAAAATAGGTGGAAAAAATCTTCAGCAGTTAAAAATGCTATGGGAAACAACTTTGAGGTAGCAGTACAAACCTATGAAACAAGCCAAGATGCCGAGATAAAAATAATAAAATCTTTTGTTTATGGGCTTGAAATGAAACTGGTACAATGGCCAGTTGATTCAGAACTGGCTCTCTGAAGAGCAAGCTTCTCAAACATGTAACAACTCGCGCGTGTTGACCAGTTGACCCAACTTTGGGAAACGCCCCCCACCCCTCTAAAGGGGTGGGCATGGGTCATTTGCACAGAGATATTCATAGCTGTGTTATTTAAAATTAAATAGTGAAATCAAAACAAAACACTCAGGAACCATTCTGAGCAATATCAGTAATGATAAACTCTGGTAACAATATAAGTAGTGATAATACATGAAAATGTTATATAAAAATATTAAAAGAGAATGGAGTTAACATAGTCATTATAACTACATAAAAATGCTTCTATATTTAGAATTACATGCAATTAAGAAATCGTAAGTTCTCTTACTATTATATCAGTTATTCTCGTATAGCTTTTAAAAATAAGTGGTTTCCACGAGGATAGAAGCCAGCTCTCTTTCTGTTGTCGACCTCTGGCTCCTCCTCAGACACAGTCTCACTTTCTGGGTTCTCCACATAGCCCAGAGACTAGCCAGTTTTCTTACCCCAAAGCTAGACTGGAGAGCCAATATGATACTGAAATCTAGATTTCTGAATCTTAGCCAAAATCAGGATTAGAGTGAATAGGATAGGAAGATATTGCAGTGAAACCTACCCAGAGAACCCTGGGACTGCAGAGTGTTATCTCAACCCCGGGCCACCTTCCAGGAGAACAGAGGGACTGGCGATGCCTGCGGCGGGGTGGGGCCTTGCCCCACTGTGACTTGACTCCCTCTCCATCTCTGAGACCCTAAGCACATGTCCTCCTTCTTCTCTCACCCTGCAGGCCTGTCAAAGGGCTCACCTCTGAGAGCAACGGCACTTAACACAGAGCTCCTCCCAGATCAGCCCTGGGCCAGCAGTTCTCAGGCACGGTGGGCCCATTCGATCCCAACAACAAACCTCCCAGGCAGGTACTATTCCCACCCATCTCACGGATGAGGCAACTGCAGCTGAGCAGACACTTCCCATAGGTCACACAGCAAGTAGAGAGCAGACCCATGATTCAAACAAAGTCACAGGGGTTCCAGGTGTGGTCTTGACCGCTACACCCTGCAGTAATCTAGAGTCTGGGGCTGCCTGTGAAAGGCAGCCTTGGCCCATAGACACCCCAGGGTAATGGCCCCTGGGCTCTGGATTCTCATGCAGAGAAGAGTGGACTGTTGGACCTGGAACATCTCCTCAAACAGCACTTGGTCCCACGGCGTCTACGCCCTGGCCGCACACACGTGTCCATATCGATACGGACAAAGATTCTCTCCTTGACCAATTTCAGACTTCTCCGAATTCTCTGCTGGACTAGACCCAAGTCTCAGTTTCCATCTCTGTCCCTGTGGAGTCCAGCTTTAGCAAGAATTCTGCTCAGTGGGTGCAGCCAGAATTCCCCACTTTCTATGGCTAAGTACACTTGCTATCTGATCGAATTTCCCAGCCACACACACACCAGCCCCTCCCCCTAGGGAATATTTGATCCCTGTGGCCTGCCTTCAGCAAGAATCTGGTTAGGTCCATTTAGAAAAGAATCACCCTACCGTCTTCATCATTTTTCATCCACTCACCCCACCCTGCTCCGTGGCTATAAATCCCCACTTTCTCTTATTTTATGTCAATTTCTTTCCCCTACCAGGGGTGCCAAACTCATTTTCACCGGGGGCCACATCAGCCTTGCAGTTGCCTTCAAAGGGCCAAAATAATTTTAGAACTGTATAAATGTAACTACTCCTTAACTGTTAAGGAGTTGAAATTACATTCGGCCTTTTGAAGGCAACTGTTGGGCTGATGTGGCCCCCATGAAAATGAGTTTGACACCCCTGCCCTACTGCAAAACCCCATTGTGGTAGTACTGCCAATGAAGTCTGCTTTTCTGGGTTTTTTTAACGTGTCTGAATAATTTTTTAACATTACATACATACGTGTGTGGACATATCTCAAGCCTTAGTCCCACCCTCATGAATGGAGACCTCAGGAGCTGAGGCGCAGCCATCTGTACTTTTAACTGGCAAGCAGGTAATTCTGGCACACACCCAGGGAAGGCAGAGAACAGCAGGGTTAGCTGTTGTCTCACTGGGGACTACTGGATTTCAGAGGGACGGAAATGTGAGGACTCTGAGCGGGAACCCAGGCCTCCTGCCCCCAGCGTGGTGACTGACAAACACTTGGTGGGGTGACCTTTGTCAGTAAGTTTCCATTTTTAAATTCAGGACCTTCCTGGGTATCTTTGAATCTCTGACTTCACAGCACAGTCATGGTTTCTGTTTTCATTTGTTAATGTTACCCAAGCCCATTATGGGGAAATGGGGAGAGAAGAAACAGGTGGTTTCAGTTTTTCAGAGCTCAGAAAATCAGAAAATTTGGGGGAACTCTGCTTGTTTACAACTCCAGCCATGGTGGTTCCGAGGTAGGGTAACCCCGAGTGCAGCAGCAAGGAAGTCCCCAGCTCGGGGCCCTTCTCCCTCAGTCTTCCCAACCACGACTCGAGCTGTGGCAGGACTTTTTTTTTTTCCTTCCCTGGTTAGAAAAATAAAAACCAAGTACAATGGGAAAACCCAACACAAAATTTCCTGAGCCCAAAAAAGTAGCAAAATTAGTTATTCTTTGAACAGAGCTGTGGGAGAGAAAGGTCTCATGGACCCAAGGTCAAGCACACAAACTCAGAGCCAGGTGGCCGGCTAAGCCAGGAAAGGACTGATCCTTAGGGGCCCCTGTGAGCCACAGTTTGAGTAGGAGGCCCTGAGAATGACAGGTTATGGGCAGAAGCTCAGCCATGTGCATGAAAAGAAAAAAGAAAGAAAGAAAGTGAAAGGAAGGAAAGAAGGAGGGAAGGGAGGGAGGGAGGGAGGAAGGAAGGAAGGAAGGAGAGATGCCCTGGCTGGTGTGGCTCAGTGGATTGAGTATGGGCTGCAAACCAACGTGCCACCCCTTAGATTCCCAGTCAGGGCACAGGCCTGGGTTGCGGGCTAGGTCCCCAGTGGGGGGTGCATGAGAGGCAACCACACATTGATGTTTCTCTCCCTCTCTTTCTCCCTCCCATCCCTTCTCTCTAAAATAAATAAATAAAATCTTTAAAAAAGGAAGGAAGAGAAGCATAATGTCTCTGCATAACGCTGTCCTTCTCACCCAGGTAAAACACTTCCCCCATAAATCAAGTCCTGTCAGTCCTAAAGGTAATTGATAAGGAGACTACTTAGGCATATGCGATTAAAGTAATATAAAAACTCTAAAGATTATATACCTATTTGCTACACAAATATGCTCCCATGGTTACAACTGGGTCATGTGCAGAAGAGAGACACAGAACATTCTAACAGTTGTAGCCGAGAGGTAATTAGGTTTTCCTTTTGATGGGTTTGGTTTCAACGATAAATACTTCTCAAGAATCACTTTGGCCATCTCTATAGGTACATTTGACCCAAGTCTGAGAATGACCAGACCCCGCTACCTACTTCCAGCCTCAAGCACTTACATTCCCCAGCAGCTAAATTGGCAGGGGGGGGGGCCATATCAGCAGAGCCCTGGGCTTTAGTTCTATAAAAATCATGAATTCAGCTTCCCCCACATCAGATAGAAGTCTATGTTTGGCATAACGGTTCTTGGCCCTTTTTACTTTAGCTCTTCTTTCATTGAGGTTTCTGAAGCACACAGGAAGTCTGAAAAAAACTAACAGCAACCCATTTCTCCACAGCTTCACCGCAGACAGGCCCAAGGGGGAGAGAGCACAGCAGGACCCAGAGTGAGCGCGGCCACAGCGGGGAGGCTCAGTGGGGCGAGCGGGGAGGGCCCAGCGAGAACGGGTGAGGGGGCAGCGAGGGAGCGGCACCGCGTCCAGGTCTTCAAGAGGCCCCAGAGGAACCAGGTCTATGACTTCTCTCCTTCTGTGGACTGAGAATTTCTTTTGAATCACATCCAAGTTCAATACCAGAAAAATACTTAAATAACTGGGCCAAGCCACCTCACCTGTCCAGACCTCAGTTTTCTTGTAGAAAAAGTGAGGAATTAGGTGAGACGAACGTGTTTGCAACCAAGTCTTGAGCATGGATGTTCCCAGCCGTTCAAAGTGACTGCCTGGTTCCTGAGGTGGTTTAATTCTTTGTGTTTGGCTGCAAATGCTCCAAGGTTTGCAGAACCCCCCAAAACACATTTCAGTGGCCCTAAATTTCAAGTTAAAGCCACTGAACCAAATTAGATACTTCCCAAAGTGCCCTCTTGGATTTAAAATTCTGGGAGCTAAAATCATAAGGCCCAACGAGAGACCCCGGGTCCTTGAGCAAGACACGAGGGCTGCGAGAGAAAAAAAAAATGGAAGAGACCAGGAAGTAGTTAGGAAGGAAAGAAAAAAGATGTAGCATATTGACAGTGAGAAAATATAACAGCTAAGATACAGGTGGTGAGAACCGGAGGTGAGGGTACTTATAAATGATCTGTTTTTATTTCCTTTGTTTTACAGATGAAAAAACTGGGGTCAGAGCCATCAAGGCAGACGTCTTCGCTGTGGGGAACAGAGAGACCAGGCCCCTTTGACGGCATGTGACCACAGAGCTGCAGGACCTGAACCCTTGTCAGGAGGCCCGGCTCACCCAGAGTAAATCCCCCAGTACGTGCTGGAGTCCCGTGACCTGTGTGGACTAACTGTGATGCCAGCCAGCTACAGAGTCAAACAGAGGAGGAGGCCTCTATCTTCTGGAACCTTCTGCACCTGCATCCAACACCTCCCTGGTCTTTACCTCCCCCTGTCCAACGGGGACTGGCCTATTGGGAGAGGCGTCTTCCACCCTGAGCCAAAGTGCTCACCTTCCCAGAACGTTACATTGTAACGGTGGTCTGCCGTAGACACACTCTCCCATCAATACCATAACACATGCTGTAACAAGCGGCAAGCTCCCGAAGCAATGGTCCTTTCTCCTTCCTCCTTCCTCCTCTCTCCCGAAGCGATGGTCCTTTCTCCTTCCTCCTTCCTCCTCTCTCTGGAGGTGCTGCTGGCCCTTTATAGCAGAGGGAACACTGGCTCAGAAATGCACAGGACCACCAGCCGCTCCTACACATTTTAACATCAACTCAAGAAGCCCATGGAAATCATTTTGGATGAGTTATCCTGTCACCAGTGATTCAGACACCTCCAGGGGCCATGCAGCCTCCCAGCAGCAGACTGCGGGGGGGAGGCGGGGGCTGGCAGTCAGGCCTCCGGGGCCTGCCTGGCTTGCCTGGCCAGAGCCTGGACCAAAGCTCTCAGCTCTCTGGGTCTAGACTTCAGTTCTCAGGGTTTTAGAGCTGCATATGGGCACTGAAGGCCACACGACCCTGGACCTTCTCCCACCGCCTTGCAGTCACAGCGGAGGTGGCAACCACGGCCCCCTCGGTCCCACAGCACCAGCCGAGCAGACTAACCGCCCACTCGCGGGTTCTATTCTGGGCTGGCAGCGTCGCCATGTCATCGCCATGTCATCGCCATGTCATCGCCATCACTCGTCAAGTGCCTAACTGAACACGGCTGTGCGCCAGGTCAGGGGAAGACAGAATCCAGAACACAGGCTTCCCTGCTTTCTGCAGCAGCCCACGGCTCTTCTGGAGACAAACAGGCCATTGGAACAAATACTGAACCAGACGCGGATGGACAGGATACACTCAGTATGTACAGCTGGGCTCACTAAGGTGGGGAGCGGTGCCAAGTGCATACCTGGGGGAGGGAGAGGTGACCGTGGGAGAGGCATGCAGAGCAGAGGGAAGAACACAGCCCTGACCCACAGGACCTCACAGTGGGACTGCATTTAGAGACGGGGCCTTTACAGTGGTGATTAAAGGTAAACTGAGGCCGTTAGGGCGGGTCCTGACCCAATCTGACTGGTGTCCTCAGAAGAAGAGGCTACTTGGACACACGAAGACAGCGGCTGCAAGCAGAGAAAAGGTCACGGGAGGATAACGAGAAAGCAGCCCTCTGTAAGCAAAAGGAGGCCTCAGAAGAAACCAACCCTGCCAACACCTTGAGCTTTGACTTCCAGCCACCAGAACCGTGAGAAATAAATGTCTGCTGTTCAAGCCTCCCAGTCCAGGGTCAGACTGCCACAGGCAGGGGTTCTGGGTTCTGATCTCTACCCATTCCCTACCCAGTCGCTGTGACCTTAAGAAGTAAGTCATTTTGGCTCTCTATTCCCTCCTCCACGGCCTCTGCAGTGAGGTGCTAATGAACTGCCCACGTGGACCAGCCCAGAGTGCAGGGCTCGTCTCGGAGTGGGTTTCTGAGGTGATCCGGTCTGGCGGTTTCCAGTCTGTGGACACGCCTCAGGCGAAGGCCGGGGCAGGTGGCCTACCGTGAGACTGTTGATCAGAACGAGCAGGTAGGGCCAAGGACGGGAATGGTTGGTTATATTTTAATAGGAAGGATGATATACAGCAAGTTGGGGAAGACTGGACCTCAGTTGGCAAGGCTGATGCCAGGGAGGGAAATGAGCTGTCCGAGCCAGACACTTGGTGCTGGGCAAAGCTGGGACCTGCATCGGGTCTCATCCCAGGCTGCATCGGACTCTTAAGACCTAGGTTCTAAGTCTTCCTTGCCTGTCCGGGGCAGAGTAGGGGGTGCCAGGAGAGATGTTCTGGCAGAGACTGCACTTTTGACCCCCAGTCTTCCTAATGCCCTGGGAACCCCGGAGGCAGCAGGTAGAGGCCTTTCCTAGGTGGTGTGATCCTACAGTGAACTCTCCTGGATGAAGACCCCACGCCTGCTACCTCCAGTCCCTTCCAACTGCACAAACAACCAAGAGCATGCTGGGTTCCAGGTCCTGCTCTGCAACTTGCTCTGAGCTTCTGACCAAGTCGGTTCACCTCTCCAGGGCCAGCTTCCTCTCTGGCAAAGAGGGAGCAAGTCTGGACGCTGGGTCCCAGCTTAAATGTGCTATCTGGTTACAGCGCCTCAGGGCCAGAAAGAGGTGTAGACAACAGTGCAGCAACCTGCAGCACGTGGAGAGAGAGCCAGATCTCCTCAACCCTCAGGCATGTGGGCAGGACCTTGTAACAACCATGCTTTCTAATTTCTTCTGTACTTGCTTCTTTGACCTCTGGGGCCTTGCGGACTCTGGACTATTTCTCCCAGTGCCAGCCAGTTGTTGGGAGGATGCCTGTCATGTAAGAACCAGCCAATCCAGAGCTCACGCCCCCGCCCCACCCCCACCCCGCCCTTTACCTGCTCTTACACTTGAGGCCACCATTCTCCTGCTCTAATCACCCCAGGGCCACCAGGTACCCCACAACTAGGGACAGACCCTGTGCCCCCTGATCCACTGAAATGATCCGAACTAGTCTATCCTAAACCTGCGAACCCTGCCTCACCTGTTCCTTCCCAAGAAAACCACATTAAAGACCCTTGCCCGCATTCCTCCCTCGCTCCCTCCACCTCCTGACTGACCTGGCGCTTCCCTGAGTGGCCTGCATAGTGTCCTGTGCCTCCTGCTTCCAGGGACCTGTGAGTGTAAACTACTTCCTTCATGAGCACCGTCTCCGAGTCTGCATGTCTTACCATACCTGCTTAAGATAAATTCTGGGTCCCCTCAAACAGGCCTGCCATGGCCTGAGCCTCTGGGACTATGGACAACCCCTTTGGGGGTTCACATCCCCTCCGGTCTACCTGTATTTTCATGGTCTGTGTGTACCACACTTGAAAAAGGTGTGGAACTCCTGACCCAGTCTGCCTGCCACCCAATAATCAAACCCCCTCTCTAGCCCCCACTGCCTCCCAGCCATGGGGCCCTCCTGACTTATGCATCAGGCCTTTCTATTTCTAAGGCACTGGCATTGCTGGAAAAGTCTGCACCATGCCCACCACAGACCTGCCTTTTCACAGCTATTGGTCCCCGGTTGGACTCCTGCCCTCTGGGGACATTCAGAATTGGTGCAAACCTGCAGCTCTTGGTACCCTAGGAGGTGTTTCTTCTCCTGTCTAAACACCCCCAGTTCCTTCATTGTGCCTCATAAGTCAAGAGGCATATTTTTCATGATTCTGTGGTTCTAGAAGTTTCCATCTCAACACTCACGTCTGAAGGTCAAGCCTGAAGGAAAAGAAAAGACACCGTGACCTGGAAAGATGCCTGATCTCCAGGCAACCACTTCTAGCATTTCATGAGATTGTGAATGTGAGGTCTCTAATTTTTAAATGTTGGTACAAACTTACAGAACACAATAAGCAGAGAGCAGCTGCTGGTCCTCCCCCAGCCACTTGTGCAAGACCAAGTCTGCTGGATGGCTTGGCTGTTCCTTAGGTGGAGGGGACAGAGCTCTTCACCCCTGCTCATGGCCCCTCCCAGTTAAAGAGCCCCGGAAGGTCTACAATCCTTGGGGGTATGTTAGCAGAAACTTGTCCAAGAAGCTTATAGGGTACCAGGGGCAAGATCATGGGTGTGTGCTTTGAATACAGCCTCATGCTGCCCCCTGCCCCACTCTTGCCAGAGATAGCATGGCATGCAGCGAGCGCTCCCCACTGGGATGGGGAGGGGCCTGGAGTTCAGGTCTCTTCTCATAAAGCGGGGGAGCGGCACCAAACAGGAGTGCGGTGGGTCAGGCGCGGGCGCTGAAGGCTAAGCCAACAGGAGAGCCAGCCCGGCTCCTGATTGCCACGTGACCACTTCTTCAAAGTTTTCATGAGAAGTGAGAAATTCAGATTTTAATGTGAACTTTCATTCTTAAGTTTGTTGGCACAAACTTACAAAACATAGTGTAAACCAACGAAAACAAAGCTTTGGACTGCACTGGGCCCCAGGACCACGAGTCTGAATCCTGTCCTGACCTCAGCCAGGGGTGCCCCCCCTTCAGGACAGGGTGGGCACTCGGCTCTTCCCCCAGAGCCTTCTCAGCCACAACCATGGTGCCCTGTGCTGGTTAATCTTACATGTCAACTTGACTGGGCCACGGGGTGCCCAGAGAGTCGGTCAGAGCTTCTTCTGGGTGTTTCTGTAAGGTGTTTTGGGGTGAGGGTAACATTTGAATCAGGAGACTGAGTGAAGCAGACTGCCTTTCCCCATGTGGGTGGGCCTCATCCAATCAGGTGAAGGCCCAATAGAACAAAAAGGTGGGCCTTCTCTGGAATAAGAAAGAATTCTTCCTGACCAATGGCCTTTGAAGTAGGACACTGGCATTTTCCTGCCTGTCAAGCTCAAGTCCCGAGCCTACCAGCCATCATACGAGAACTATGCTCTTGCCTCCTCTGGGTCCCCAGCTGGCCTACTGCAGATCCTGGGAACTGTCAGCCTCCATAACCATGTGAGCCAACTCCTAATAATAAATGTCCTTGTACATACATATATATGCATCGTATATATGTATCATATATTTAGGCTGTATATGCATATTTATATGCATATGCATAAGACATATGCATCTATATCCTATTGGTTCTGTTTCTCTGGGAAACCTTGACTAAGATGTTCTCTTTAACCAAAAAAGAGCTATAAATCTAAAGAAGAAGCTAAACATTTTAAAGAGTGGAAGCACGTTTTCTGGTTCTCCGCCTGACTATGTATGCCACATTTTCAGTGTTGAACATAACAATAACAATCGCAATTTATCAAGCACTTTGGGGCATCATCATGGTGGTAAGTCAGGGCATGCAGACCCTGTTCCCGTGTCAGAACACAGGAGTATCGCTGCGTAAGTCCCTCCCACCGCTGCACATGGTCACGCCTGGACCAGGACTTGGTTAGGAGAAAATGCTCAATTAATTATGCGTGGCATTAAGGAATGGACTGTTCTTAAAAACAGATACTGTTAATATCTCCATATTACAGATGAGGAAATAGAATCCCAAGGACACGTAAATAACCAGCCCAAGGTCACAGGGCTAAGAAATAATAGAGCGGAGACACAATCTCAAGTTCACTTGAATTCAAAACCCACATTCCTGATCCTCTGCCCCCTCCCAGGGTGCATGGGAGAGCCAGGCTGTCTCCAGTGCCTGACCTTGACATTCACACCTGCAGCTCTCTCAGCCAGTGGGGGTGCTCAGAGTGTAGGCCCTTCACAGCTCAACCTCCCTCGGCAGCAGCTCCGCTACTGGTGGTCCACTGAAGTTTCCAAAGGCTAATATGAGAGTTTAACCACAGTTTCATCTTTTAAAAATGAAACAAAAGCAAGAAAGGAAACCCACTGCAGCGGCCTTGGCTTGTCCCCTTTTCTCTCCTGTCTCTGTAACCCCAAGTGGGCCAGGCCGCTCTGCAGGCTGCAGATACAGGGTTGGCAGCGAGGGGAGTTCGGGAGAGCTCAAGAGAGGGAAGATGCAGAAATCGGGAAGAGGCAGGAGACGGGAAGGAGAAAGGCAGTGGAACAGGTAGGTAAGAGGCCTGCACAACCAGGGGTACACTGTCAGACCCAGCGCAGGTGGAGCGCACGACGGGGGGTGACGAGAAACTTGGTCTTGAATGTGGCCACGCACACAAGCCTCTTCATTCCCTCCTTACTGACCAGACCCTCCCACCTCCAGAAAGTGTCCTCGATTGCCTTCATCCCTCACGGAAGCCATGTCAGTCCATAAACACACAGGGCAGCCTCCCGTCTGCTATGTCCCAAACAACAGTCTGATTTCTCCTCCTGCCCCTGCAGCAGCAAGCTCCCTTTCAACTTCAGTAACACACAGCCGTTCTGATAATGACATAGAAAAGTGTGAGGACAACTTCATGGTCAGGGTGTCACAGTTCCCACCTTAACCCCCAGGAGCTCTGAGACCCTGAGCACCGCATGTCCCCAGTGGGACCTCGGCCACTGCATCTAAGCATGAAGGGCTGGACCAGCTCTTAGATTCTTTGACGTAAGTCCTGAGTATATGAACTCCTACATAACTTGACGTTGAGTTCTACGCAAGCCCTGGAGCCCCATGCCTAGCAAGCGCCTGGCCATAGCAGGCCCTCACACACCTGGGAAGGGAGCCTGTGATTGATTATAAGAGGGCCGGGGTGAGGTGGAAGGGGTCTGAGGGCAAGGCCATTGAAGAGAGAAGTGGAGGTTGGAAAACATTGGGAAGAGGGAGGGCATAGAGAGCAGATAATATGTCTTTCTTCTTTTATCCCAATATCACAGCTCTGTTTATTCTGAGAAGCAACCAGCTGCAGCTCCAAAATAGATATGCCGAGAACCGCCTCTAATGACAGAGAAATCTGCGGGGAACCAAGGTTAGAACAGCCCTTTCCAAGGGATGGGAGCAGAGAAGAACATGGAAGGGAGACACCCTTGGGTGCTCTTTCCACTCCCACCCTGCTGGCTCCCCTCCTCCTCCCTCCCAGCCCACGGCAGAAGTGGTTCTTTCCACAGCCTCGTGGACACAGAGCTGAAAGGCAACAGAGCAGGGCATGGCCCTGCAGCCACTCACAGGCCCTAGCGCGAGTGATCAGCTCCTCCCCGACAGGGGATGCCTCGGCCAGGGGTGACAGATGGCTTTCTTCTTCTCATACCTGAATATCCATCCTTTCCCTGAAGCTTTTCTGAGCATGGGAGAGAGAATAAGACAGCCCAAGAGAACCGGGGGAGTTTGTTAAGCATGCCGTGTTAAGAGTCTGTGCGCGCGCGCACGCAAGCACAAAGAAAAATGGTGCGAGATGGAGTTCAATGGGCAAGGAAGACTTTATCCAAGACTATTGCCATAGGGGAGAGAGCTTAAGGCATTTCCAGACACAACAGGGGCCGCTGGGAGTTTACAGCCTATGGACAAGGCGAGGGAATCAGTGGTTGGAAGTCACTAAGAGGAACTGGGTTAGGTATTAAGGGTGAGGGGATTCTTGCTGAACTGAGCTTGTCAGGCCAGGGACGGCAGGCAGGGGGTGAGGCCTAGCTGAGAAGAGGGCTCAGGGGAGCCTGAGTAAAATGTGGTCAAGGAGAGAAAACTCATCAGGGAAGCAGAGAGGTCAGGAGTTGGAGGAAAGCAGCGAGGGTTCCGGCCAGCCCCTGTTCTTGCTGAGCTGTTTCTTTTCCCAGAGAAAGCACACACTGCGCTGTGCCAAGGGCAAGCTCTGTGCCTGTGCAGCCGCTTTCCCAGGGTCTCCCCTGCCCTCCCTCAGCCTGGGGCTGTGATTACAATCCACTCCACAACGTCACTAAACCCCCACCACGTGGGCGGACAAGAGCGAGAACACAAAGGAGGCAAAGTGTGATGCAGGAACTTACAACCGAGGTGGGCAGACAGGCGTGTCCACAAATCAAATCACACCCGCGGAGCAACCAAAGAGAAAGGGGTGACTTCGCCTGGCTGGGAGGGGCAGCCTCCGGGCTGGGCCTCCGAGGATGGTAAGTTTGTAAACAAAGGAGGTGGAGGAGGAAGGTTGCCCGCAAAACTTAGAGTGAATGTGGACAAGACAGCAGGAAAGTGAAGGCGCGATAAGGATCTGACAGGGGACTCAAGAGGTGGAAAATTGTAGTTTAAGGTAAATAGGTATAAGCCTAGTAAGTAATGCATATGTTTAAGTTTTTGTTTCAGAAACTACAGATAAGGCCCATCCTGGCTGCTGGGAGAGACAGCCGACCTCCTGGGGCACCGCTAAAGATGACCGCCTGGGGACAAGTGGAGGCATCCGGGCCTCTGTGTTCCAGGGAGACAGACGACCACCCGCCCCTGGGAACAGCTAACTGCCCAGGGTGAGAATGCTGCAGTTTTTAAATCTAATTTTCCCTGAATTTCAAAACCCCTCACCGCACCTTGTTTATTCCCTGTTATAAAAACATTGGCCTGGAAAGAAAATGTAAGACTTTTTTTCAGGTGCGAACCTGCCATCTTCTCAGATCTCCTGCCATCTGAATAAAGCGCCCATAAAGATTGAATCTCTGTCTCTGCTTATTGGGTTTGGCAAGTGACAGGCAGCATGAACTCCTCCGGTGTCTTTTCTGGTTTCAGATTCAAAGTGCCAAGGCTTCTTTATGAAGGTGACTCTACCCAACAGCCATGCCTAAGATAGACTTGGGACAACAATTTGGTAGTGATGCATTCACCACCAAAAAGAATTAGTCTCACCCCGAAAGGTGGGGGGCGGGGGGGGGGCGGGGCAACAGTAAGGGATGCATACCGGAAGGTTTCTAGAATCCACAAGAATTGGTAGCCAATTGGAGGAGCCCAAGTCATCTACAACTTTCTCCAGTACGAGGGGGCATGGGAAGGCCATTCATTAAGTCAGAGGATGGGAAGGTAGGCTGGAAAGTCGTGTTTGGGACTGGGGCCATCCAAGAATGGGTAGAGGAAAATGGGAGGGCCAATCAGGATTGCTTAAGAATAACTCAAGAATTCAGGGGCCCAACTCCATTTGGTCCATGCGGCACTGAACGCCTTGTCTCCCAGCCCCATGCCCCTGTATGTCTGCCTGTCCAAGGCTTTTTACAAAGCCCACTTCTAGTTCCCTCCCTGTCACAAAGCTTTCCTTCCCACCCCTTAATAAGATCAACTCTTGCTCTGTATTAGGCACATCTTGTTTCTTGTAAACATGTTAGGCTCACAGGTTTGGACTACAGGATTCTCGTAAGCCAGGAATAGTACCTTATACACCTTTTTCCCCAGTTGCGTTTAGCACAGGACCTGGAACATATGAAGTAGGTCATCATTCACCTGGGAGTCCAACATTCAATGGCCACAGTCAGTCCCCTGGGGTACATTTTGCAGCTGCCTGGGGCCCCCCTTCCTGCATGTTCGGGACTGCCCCTTGCAGCTCTGGTGGAGGAGCTAACGGCATAGCTGTATCCCAGACATAATTCCAATGATTCTGAGCCTTGGTTTCCTCCTCTGTAAAATGGGGTAATAATGCAATTTCAGAGCTGCGCTAGGATTCCACTCGAGGCTGTACAAAGGGCGCACAGACACCCACCCAAGCACTCCACAAACGGCATCGGGAACTGGAGGGCAGAGTCCAGGTCTAATCTTAGCCCTGCAGTGGCCTGGGTATTTCCTTACTTCCTCATCTGCAGCACTTGGCAGAGTAATCTTGACCCACAGGACTGGGGTGGCTGAGATGACCAGTAAGAATTCACAGAAACATGCCACAGAAACGCTTCACGACTGTACCAGCTCTGCATGTGGCAGACCCTCCTGGGGCTTCTGCCGAGAGCTGTCACCGAGCCCCACTCCAGGCACAGGCACGGGCCAGACCGGCTGCCTCTGGCTTGCTCAAGGAAGGAGGCCTGTGATGAGAAAGGTGGAGCTAGGCTACGGGAGCACTGTGGAGTAGGAGGGAAAGGCAGGGCTAGAGACTCACAGAGGCTTAGAGTGGGAACAGATGTTTAGAGTTCATGCAGTCCAAACTCCAGCCTGGTGCAGGAGTTACCTCCTGGTCACCTGCTGCTTGAATTCTTCTCATGATGAGGAACTCACTACCTCAAAATGTTAGCAGCCTGTTCCATTGCTTGGACCTCTAATGATAAGAAAGCCTTGCTTTATTTATATTCAGCCCGATTACACTTTTCTGCCACTTCCTGGGTCTGCCATACACAGAGCAGAACTCGTTTCACTTCCACCTACCAACGTTTCAATAAAGAAAACAGCTCACCTGCTCCTCCAGCTTCTCTAGTCTAAACTGCCTTGTGTCCTTCAGACAGTCTCACAAGACACAGTCTTTAGACCCTCCACCTCCCAGATAGATACTCCCAGGAAACTCTTTCCCACTGGCTCAGGTCGGCGCCCTCAGAACCGGGTCCGGGACCACAGAAGTACCAACAGAACATATTGGCCCTTCTCTAGTCCCTACCCCAACAGGGAGATTTTCCCAGGCCCCATGGGAGACCTGCACTTTTTCCCATTTTCCATCACGAGGGGAGCTCAATGGCTGCTATCCTTGGAAGACCTGACTCAGGAGCCAATATCATAAGAATTCCCAGCCGACTCTGGCCAGGCGGGTCTCTCTGAGACAATGCCGGCAAAGTAGTTTTGACAATACCAGCACTTACTAAATGAACCTCATTTCCACCCAGTGGTTTTCAGTTTCCTGTGGGAACGGTTCTTTGCCTGCACGCTGACTCTCTCTCATCCTGGTCGGACAGAGAAGCACCAACCAGGTCAGCCTGTGATCGACTTGGCCAGTGATGGACTTGCGACGCTGGGTCCCTCCTGCCCAATCACAGGGCTCAGCATCACCCCCGCTAGCCTCGCCAGTGAGAGTCAGGATGCTCCTGAGACAGGATAGTGAGAAGCTAGGAAAATTCCTTGGGAAGTGAAATAAGGAAACTGACAAGGTAGCTGAACACAATGGCGAGCAATTCATAGCCAGGTGCAGGGGTCACCAGGGCAGGAGGCCTGAGTGCCTTGGCAGGGCGTAAAACTGGGAAAACAAGGACCTCACCCCCGGGTAACCTCTTCTCCCCTGGCCTTTCTTCCCTGGAGATAACATCTAGGCCTCAGTGCTTCAGCTCCCCGCCTGGAAAAGCAGCAAAACCAGGTGGACCAGCCAGGACCAACTGCTATGACCAAAGAAAGACCCTCCGCCCTGCCACTGACCAGTCCGCGGAGACCACAACCCTAAAAGAGCACATCTGGAAAACTGATGAATATTCTACTGAAACCCTCCCCTGAGACTTCCCCTAAGATCCCCACCTGCAAGGGAGAGATAAAAGCCTCAAGGCAAAAGACCCAGCAGCAATCTCCCTCTGGGGAGCAGCCAGGTGCATTTCCTTTCACTTCTCCTTTCCCCACTTCTTTCCCCAGAAGCACGTGCGTCTCCTAAACTCTAAGGCAGTGGGCAGCCAACAGCCTGTCCCAGGCTAATCCCCTGAACCTGTCCCCAAGGCCCCCTCCTCTATGACTTCCCAGTGAGCTAAGGCAGCCCAGCCCAGGCTCTCCTGTTGCTTCTTCTATGCTACGTCCTTCCTCGTTTTACTGTCCCCAGCTTTAATAAGTGTGCCTTGCCCTGGCCTGTGAACCAAAAGGTTCCTGGTTTGACTCCCAGCCAGAGCACATGTCTGGGTTGCGGGCCAGGTCCCTGGTTGGGGCATGCCAGAGGCAACCAATCCATGCATCTTCTCGTACATCAATGGTTCTCTTCCTCTCTTTCTCCTTCCCTTCCCTTCTCTCTAAAAATAAATAAATGAAATCTTAAAATAAATACATGTGCCCTCACAGTCACCTGGCCTCACGTAGTGAAACCTTTCCTACGTGAAGTCAAGAACCCATACGCTACCGACTGGACCTGGGCAGACAGACCCTGTCCGAGCCAGGCCCCTGTCTGGTAACACTACCAGGGGCTTCCCGCAAAGCCAAAGGGTCCCAAAAAAGTTGGGTGGGGGATAGGTAAGGGGAAAGCAGAGCAGTTCTGGGGATGGCAGTGGGGCTGGGGGCAGGGATGCAGATGGCAGGAAACAGGATGAAACAGACCGTCCCAGGCCCGTTTCTCCCAAACATCTCCCCGTGAACACATAGAAAGCCTAGCACAGGGGACAAATTCGCCCCAATAATAAATCCTCACCAGCTTCTATTATGCTGTGGCCTCCAGGGGCCAACCCCTTCATCCCTTTCAACCAGACTAAATCTCCTGGGAAGGAGGGACACTGAAAGTCTGGGTCTCACGGCACAAGGAAATGACACATACCTGCCATACTGGGAGGGAGCCCCTGCGTGAGTCACACCCAGGAAGTGAAAAAGAGAGAACAAATCGTCCCAGAAAAGGGTGGGGAAAGGGGAGGAGGCCCCAGGCCCCGGGCAGTGCTGGCTCCTGGCAGTGCCACAGGCGCTAACTTTTCACTAACTCTACAACTCTATTGGCCCTGCCTCCAGGGTTACAGACTGGGTCAGCTCCAGGCCAGACCTGGATTAGAACAGACCTGCCAGGGATTGGTCAGCAGGCTGTGTCCATAAAAGGAAGTTCCAAGGGGAGACCAAGGCCTTCCCTTCCCACCAGCCCAACCCAGGCAGGTTGGTAAACACCGAGGAGGCTCACACTCAGTTCACCGCTTCATGACACAGAGATTGTATTTTCTTGGCACAACTGAACAGAGCTGGCTGCTCAGAGGGATTTGAGGATGAAAAACATTCCTGATGGAGCATGTTGGATCCCCCAGGTTATCAGTGACAGGAAGTGGGGGTGGGGAGGTGGGCAGGAAAGCCGCTCCGAAGCCCAGAGAACTTGGGTTCTCATTGGGAACCCCAGAAATGCAGGGCGGCTGGGGCCTCAGCTGCACCCCACCTCCCCTAGAAATCATCTTGGCTACCAGAGGAAGAAGGGTCCTACCAACTCCCTTAGCGTAACCTCCAAATTTTATATAGAAGGGGCCTGGCTCCCATGTGGCTCTGACCCATGGTGCTACCAGGGAGTTGGAGGGAGAGCTGGGCCCTGGCTCTCCCAGCCCAGGGCTCTTTCCTTTAAGAAACCAAAGCTTTCCCCCCACCCCTTCCCTTCACCCCACCGGCTATTTGAATGACCAAAACATTTTATTTAGAGAATAATCGAGGGCTCTTTTTCCTGGTTGTCATCTGGAAGGAGAAGAAATCTCCAACTCTAGACCGAGAAGGCAAAAGAAATACAGTTCTGGCTTTTTTCCCCCTCCATCCTGCTAGTCAAAATATACCTGGTGCGATGTTCTATAGATAAGTTTCTCACATCCTTTTTTTATAGCATACATGGCATTATTTGGGGGTAGTTCACAGCATTTTAGGGCATCATGCCAGGGGAAATCCTGCCACTGCCACCTCCTCCCCCTCGTTGGGTTTAATTGCCCTGAGCCCCTTCCGCCAAGAGAGAACACAGAAAGAAGAAAACTCTCTATGAACCAGAATGCGGGACCTCAGCAGCCACCAAACCTGCCAGCGTCTTCATCGTAGACTTCCCAGCCTCCAGAACTGCTGTTTAAGCCGCCCAGTCTGTAGCTTTGCCGCGGTCGCAGCCTAGACAGACTTGAACAAGCCTGCGCTTCGCCATTGTGCCAGAGCACCTACTCCCTGTCTGTCTCCTCACTTCACCCAAATGTCCCCTTCGACAAAGGCTTGTCCTCCCTCTAATCTGTTTACAGGCTATTTCCGGTCCCTCATCCAGAGCTGGTCCAGGAGAGAGAAGAAAGCGGGGCTCTTACAGCACATCCAGGGTGTCTCACAGACACAGCCCATCTCCCCACGGGCGGTGGCCGGGAGACGGTGCCCCTGATGGTGGTTGAGGGACAGGGCAGGCCCGGGGGGCCTAGTGCCTCGCAGATCTGGGAGGCAATCCTCCGCTGTCAGTTGCTGGCATCACCTTTCTGTCCCACGGGGCCATGAGGAGTAGCCTGGAAGCATCGGGGGAACCATGGGGCACTTCAACACCAATTGAGGAGGACCTGGAACTATTTGAGAGGTGCAAACATTCTTGGGGACAGAAGAAGTGTCACCAGGCAGAGGAATTTTAGTCTGTGACTATTTCGTTTTTCATAAATCTCTATAGTTTTATTAAGACAAAAACCGACAGCGTAGTGTGAAGTTCACATTTAAACAAAGTTTTCACAGAAACCCAACACGTGTCCAAAAAGATTGTACAGTGGAGTTCGAGGTGCAGGTCTGGATGACATCCAGAGCTCATGGGTCTCATGAGTCAAGGCAGCATATTGGGTGTTAGTTAATTCTTAGGACTAAAAAAAATTTGTTTGTTTTGTGTTTTAATTGAACCACTGGCCCAGGATGAAAGTTTAAACTTCTCCTGAGACCAGGACTCTTGAAATAAGCCAATCCTTGGAGCAGTTCAGTGAACCTGTGCTATCAGCGCCTGAACCCGCCACCGGCGGTTTCAGAGTCCGGAGTTCAAATTTGAAAAACCAGAAAGTTTATTTGGAAATAATTATAGACTCACAAGAAGTTGCAAAACTAGCACAAGGAGTCTCGTGTACCCTGACCACCTTCCCCCAATGGTGACATCTTGGAGTTCAATAGCAAACCCGGGGGACTGACATCAACATAATGCTGTGATGAGACAGCAGTTCTGATTCCATTTTCACCGTCTGCAACATGACTTGTGTGTGTTTCTTATGCAATTTTATCCCGGGTCTATGGTTTTGTAACTACTCCAGAGTCAAGATCCAGAACTGACCTATCACCATGAAAGAACGGCCTGGTGTGGCCCCTACAGCCATACCCTCCTCCCCGTTTTTGCAACTCCAGCCGCCCCCACACAGCGGTGGCTCAGTCCACGACGGACCATGTGTGCGGCAGGGATCCCATAAGACTGCAATGGAGCTAAAAGTTTTCTACTGCCTGGGCTGGCATAGCCTCAGTAGCAGCGTATAGCAATGCATTGCTCACGTGTTTGTGGCAATGCTGGTGTAAAAAACTACTAGTCTGCCGGCCGTATAAAAGGGTAGCACACACAATTATGTACAGTGCCTAATATTTGATAATGATAACTAATGACTATATCACAGGTTTATTTGTTTACTGTACTATTTTTATCATTATTTCAAAGTGTGCTCTTTCTTTTTTTAAGTGTATTTTATTGATTATGTTATTACAGGTGTCCCAATTTACCCCCTTTGCTCCCCTCCACCCAGTACCCCCTTCCCCCCAGCAATCCCCCACTTAGTTCATGTCCACGGATGATACATGTAAGTTCTTTGGCTTCTCCATTTCCTATACTATTGTCAACATCCCCATTTATTTTGTACCTACCAATTATGCTTTTTAATATATTTTATGAATTATGCTATTACAGTCCTCTCAATTTACCCCTTTAGCCCCCCTCCGCCCAGTATCCCTCTTCCCTCCAGCAATCCTCCCCTTAGGTCATGTCTATGGGTCATGCATATCAATTCTTTGGCTTCTCCATTTTCTATACTGTTCTCAGCATGCCCCTATCTATTTTCTCCCTACCAATTATGCTTCTCAATCCCTGCACCTTTCTCCCCACTCTTTCCCTTACCCCTCCCAGCTGATAACCCTCCATGTGATCTCCATTTCTGTGATCTGTTCCTGTTCTGGTTGTTCGCTTAGTTTGGTTTTTTTAGACTCAGTTGTTGATAATTGTGAATTTGTTGCCCTTTTAATGCTCATAGTTTTGATCTTCTTCTTTTTCTTAAATAAGTCCCCTTAACATTGCATGTAATAATGGCTTAGTGATGATGAACTCCTTTAGCTTTGCTTTGTCTGGGAAGCATTTTATCTGCCCTTCCATTGTAAATGATAGCTTTGCTGGATAGAGTAATCTTGGGTGTAGATCCTTGCTTTTCATCACTTTGAACACTTCTTGCCAGTCCCTTCTTGCCTGAAAAGTTTCTTTTGAGAAATCAACTGATAGTCTTATGGGAACTCCATTGTAGGTAACTCTCTGTTTTTCTCTTGCTGCTTTTAAGATTCTCCCTTTATCACCCTGGCTGATGTAGCTCAGTGGATTGAGCACAAGCCTGAAAACCAAAGGGTTCCTGGTTTGATTCCCAGTCAGAGCACATGCCTGGGTTACAGGCCAGGTCCCCAGTTGGGGGCATGTGAGGGGCAACAACACATTGATGTTTCTCTCTCTCTCTTTCTCCTTCCCTTCCCCTCTCTCTAAAAGATAAATAAAATCTTTAAAAAAAATTCTCTCTTTATCTTTAACCTTTGACATTTTAATTATGATGTGTCTTGGTATGGCTCTGTTTGGATCCAATTTGTTTGGGACTCTGTGTTTTCTGGACCTGTATGTCTATTTTCTTCACCAATTTCTTTCATTATTTTTTCAAATAAGTTTTCAGTTTCTGGCTCTTCCTCTTCTCCTTATGGCATCCCTATGATTTGGATGTTGGCACATTTGAAGATGTCCCAGAGTCTTCTTACACTATCCTCATTTTTTTTTAATTCTTATTTCTTCTTTCTTTCTGGTTGAATGTTTATTTCTTCCTTATGTTCTGAATCGTTGATTTGAATCCTGGATTCCTTCCCTTCACTGTTGGTACCCTGTAGGTTTTTCTTTATTTCACTCAGTGTTAACCTTCATTTCTTCCTTCATGTTGTTGTCGCACTCAGTGAGCTCTTTGAGCATCCTGATCACCAGTGTTTTGAACTCTGCATCTGATAGGTTGGCTATCTCTGTTTCATTTTGCTCTTTTTCTGAGTTTTTGTCCTGTTCTTTCATTTGGGCCATATTTCTTTGTCTCCTCAATTTGGCAGCCCCCTGTGTTTGTTTCTGTGTATTAGGTAGTGCTGCTTTGACTCTCTGTAAAAGGCACCTGTAAACTGTGTGGGGCAGAGCCTTAGGTAATCACCAGGGTAGGGCAACCCACTTCACTGCTTTGTGGCGGGGGGAGGGCTCAGAGAGGGGACTGTGCCACTGCCTGGCTTCTGGGGGTTTGCCTGGCACTCGTCCCATTTCCAGTCACTTCACCCACTCCCCATACATGGCTGGCACCCTTCCAGCTGTTGCCCTGGTGTTGAATCCCAGAGTAGGTAGGTTTGCATATGTTTTAAGACTATGACGGCCCTTTAAGTGAAGTTTTCTGAAATCTGGCAGTGTTTTCCCACCACCCCGACCCTCACTGATTTTTACAGTCAGAATTATGGAGATTCATTTTCCCAGCACTGGAATCCTGGGCTATGCAGTCTGGCCTGGTGCTGGGAATACTCACTCCCAAGGTATCCTGCCAGATGTTTATCCACCACACGTGAATGAGGGACTGCCCATGCCCGTTCCACCGCCACCATTGCCTCACCACGCCACACCACATCTCCTTACCTCTCCACCCCAACTCCACATCTCTGCCCCTCCTATATGAATGTGGCTTCTTTAAATCCTTGGTTGACAGACTTCCATACAGTTCAATTTTCTGACAGTTCTGGGTATTATTTGTTTTGAGGTTTAGTTGTAATTCCTTTTCATGGTTGCTCAAGGAGGCGAGCATGTCTACCTATGCCTCCATCTTGACTGGAAGTCAGAGTGTACTCTTTCTACTTATAGAAAAAGTTTTATAACAGTATGCCACATTGCGCCTGCGGCAGCCTCATACAGCTCATGTTTACTGTTGGTTGCATCATCTTATCTTGTGCTTGATTTAACCTCATGTTGTTTTGTATGAAAACATGCTGTATAGTTATTATAGCTTAGGAGCAACAGGCTATACCATATAGCCTAGGTGTGTAGTAGGCTATACCATCTAGGTTTTTTTAAGTGTACTCTATGATGTTCATACAACAAAATTGCCTAACAACACATTTCTTAGAACATATCCCATTGTTAAGCATGCATGACTATACTAATTTGTTCTCTCTCTCTCTCTAGTTTTATCCTTTTAAGAATATTACATAAATGGAATCATACAGTATGAAACCTTTTGAGATTGGCTCATTTTCACAACACATAATGCCCTAGAGGTCTATACAGGTTATTTCATGTATCAATAATCCATTCCTTTTTATTGCTGAATAGTATTTCATGTCATGGCTATACCAGTCACACACTGAAAGGTATCTAGGTTGTTTTCATCTTTTTTCTGTAGCTCTTTAACAAGAAGGCAACTAGTTCTGCTTCAGACTGCAGAGCCTTCCGAATTCCTGATGAGCAGTGCACTTTCAGGTACCATGCATGCAAGCATAGCATGGGGAAACGACTGCACTCCTTGCGCTGCTTTTTCATTGCAGTTCATTCCTGCTGATCCTTCAAGTTTTAAGGGGAACATCACCTTTCCTGAGAAGGCTTTGTGTTGACAACCATCCCTGTGGCCAGGATCCTACAGCTCCCATAATCCCATGTGTCCTTGGTCCCTGTATACCACGCCCCACCAGCGCAGGTCTCAGTATTTGTTAAATCAGTAGATTCACAGCAGTACTGTCAGCATGGTCACTTTCTAGCACAGGCCATCCCCATGTGTGATTACAACACACTCTAGAAGCAACATCTTAAAGGAGGATGGCCGTGATCCAGTGGGCCATGTTTCCTTGCTTGAACAATGTTGTGATTGAAATAAAGATAAGACCACCCATAGGGTCTTCAGGTGGTGCCAAGGCTTTGCTATTATAGATAATATTGTAATGAATCTCTTAATAGATAACTACATTTCTGCATATCTGGTTGTTTCATTGGGAGAGAGTCCTAGAAGTGGAATGACTGAGTTGGAAGCGTAAACTCTTATATCTCATAGAACATGTTGCCAAGTTGCTTTCCAGAGAGGTAGTTGTATTAGTTTTCTACTGTTGCTATACCAAATTACCACAAGTTTCATGGCTTAAAACAGCACAAATTTGTCCTACGGTTTGGGAGGTCAGAAGTGCCAAAATTAAGGTGCCATCAGGGTCATGTTCTTCCTGGAGGTTCTAGGGGAGAATCTCTTTCTTTGCTTTTTTCGGCCTCTAGAAACTGTGCATTCCTCGGCTTATGGTCCCTTCCTCCATCTTCAAAGACAACAGAGTAGCATCTTCAACTCGTTCCCTCGCTCCAACTTCTGCTTCTGTTGTCATGTTTCCCCCTGTCCACGCCTGCCCTGACCCTCCGACCTCACTCTTACAAGGACCCTGTGATAACAGGGGGTCCACCCCGAGAATCCAGGACAATCTCCCCAACTCCAGACTTTCTTAATTTAATCACACCTGCAAAGTCTCTTGTGCCGGATAAATTAACATATTCACAGGTTTTTGGATGAGACACAGACATCTTTGGAAGGCCATTATTATGTACCCACCCATATTCAAACATTAAGACTCCCTTTGAACAAGAGTCAAGTACAGTCCAAAGAGTTAAGAGACAGAATCAAAAATAGCCACTTACTCTAAGAGCACCATTCACTCCAGGTGGAAGGGCAAGGTCGTCTTTCAATTTCAGACACATGCAGTACAATAAAAAGCCAGGGGTGACTCTGTGGGAAGACTGTCCCTAATATTGACATTGTGTTCAAGCCCAGGAAAGAAAGAACAATCTGTGAACATGGGACTTGGTCTGTTAAATCTTATAAATAGGCCAATCTGACCAGGAAGGCAAGCTTAGTTATCTCTTTTACATATTAACTATTGTCAAACAGTCTAGCAGTATGTAAATGATTTATTGACATACAATTCATGAGCTTGCTGCCTGCTCTTCCTGCAAAGCTTCATTTAGTCCTTAGCCATAACACAATTATACATCACCAATTCCCAAGCACTTTAGATGTTACCGTTTCTAAAATGTAACGGTCCTCCCTACAGATTCGCATATCTGCTCACCACAGATCACAAACTGCTACATGACCAAAGCTTGCGAATTTATTGCTGGGGACCACAATTGTCTTGCCTGCCTGCAACACCTCCTCCCCCTTCACGGAAATTTCACTCACAGTCTTTCTTTGCGGGGAAGTATTCCTCCTCCCATGGCAACTGGCTAGTTCGCAAGGAGGCTGCCATCATGGAAGACCCTCTCTCCTACCTCTTCCCTGTAGTCTGGACCGCAGCATGGGATGCATTACTCAAACTAGGGCAAACATGGCTCCCCACCCTCCTGGCCAAGGGGATTGGTCCGACCTGGACACATGATCTTGGCTAAACCAATCGCAGTTCTTCTTTGGCATCTTTAAAACTTTAGCTTAGGGGAAAGGCTTTTTCCTGTGGTTGAGAAGGCTGTGGATGAGAGCTTGGATGCCATTAGCAGCCATGCCCCCCGCCTTTTACAACAGCTGTCCTGAAAGAATGAAGCCAACGGGCAGAGAGGACCAAAGAGGCAAAGAGATCACACACGGAGACACTCGGCCCTGTCTTAGCTTCCAGTTGCAGTCATCCCTGAGTTCAGCTGCTTCCCAAATCTTCCTTCAGTTCGGGTTTGTAGCCAGCAAACCCCCTCTTTGGGGTTCCTGTCACCGGAAACTCTAGGAGTGCTGACCGTGACACTAACAGGTGTGTGGTGCCTTCCTTTCCTCACTTCATCCTCACTAGTAGGCTTGTATCTGCTGATGTATTTCTCCTGTTCTCGGGGAAAGCCTTCCAAAGCCACCCTTGGTCAGATCTCAGTGACTGACAGGCTAAATGAGCCAGCGCTCCCAGGCTGTTCCTCCCAGCGCAGCTGGGCCGTGGGAGATCATACCCCCAAAGCAGCACCCCCTGGAATGATCCAACCACTAAAGTGCCTCATTGGTTCCAAAACTGGTCTTAGTCTGATCTGCCACTACAGGGTAGGATGGGGATGTGTTGTGGTGTCCAAAGTATGAGTCTGTGTGTGTGCGAGAGAGAGAGAAAGAGAAGGAGAGAGAACTCACATGTGAATAAATGGATCAGGGACTTTGCTTCCTCATACTCAGAAGTCACCAGGTACAATTAAGCCAAGATGGGCCCTTCCTATCCCATGAGAAGAAAGCAGAAGGAGGGAGAAAAATCCTACCGCAGATGGGCAAGCAATGGGCCCTCCATCCAAGATGTCCTGGCAAAAAACAGCACCTTCTTAGACAGGGCATGACAACCCCCAAACTCAGGGCGACTCGCTGGACCCACGTAATCAGCACCCTGCCTTTATCTCGGGCATCTGACAGAGCACAGCCCCACTCATGCTCACGGCAAGTTTGTGCTGTAGACCTGCTGGGCCTCTCTCGTAGGGGCTGCTACAGAAATACTTTTGGCATTAAGTCCCCTTTCATCCTGAGCCTCGATGAGCAGCAGCCCCAGGCCCAGGCAGTGCACCGCCTCTCCCTCCCTGAGGTGACTGTGGCCTCAGTGGCTCAGGGGAAGGAGACCCCATGCTTCTTATTGAATGCTTTTTGTTATTTTTATTATAGAAAATGCTGAGACATTTTACTATTCCCTCGAGTTCCAAATAAAGTGCCTGCAAATAAATTGAAATTCCTACCTTGACTCTCCCAGCCGCCACAAGTTCACAAGTGCGGGCTGGCCCAGGTAACCGGTCCTCTAGCCACGCCGAGTGTATCCCGTTCTTGCTCTGACAGGCATTTACAAGAAGGGAGGTGATTGGGAAGCTTTCCTGTCTTTTGTTTTCCTGGTTTGCAGGAACACATCTTGACCTTTACTTGGCCTCCTGGCTATCAAGCAAATGCTGAAGACTACAAATTTTAGAGGTGAGTAGGTGGGGGACAAAAGAGCTTTGGCAGTTTGTCAAGATACGTGCGCAGCACTTTTTTTTTTTTTTTAATGGGATGGTGGGGGTGACACCATCCTATTTTAACTGATGCTTTGAAATCTGGGAAGGGTGGAGGGTCTCAGGGCTCGGACCAGCAGAAGGGAGTTCGGTCAGCTGGGGAGACCAGAGGCAGCGCTTCCATGGCCCCCCCCCCTCCCCCCGCCCCAGTCACCGAGGGCAGGCACAGCGGAGCACGGGGGGCGGAGCCCAAACGGCAGCCTGAGTCATATTTATTGACAAGACCACAGAACAAAGGCTGTAGACAGGAGCCTGTGCGGGGGACGGCGTTCACAGCGTTCTGCCCACCCTGTTAGCTGTGCTCCTCTTTCCTAAAGTGATGGGCTACGTGGGATGTGGGATGAGAAAACCAAACACAGCTTCCATTTCCACATTATCCTTCAGCGGGCGGTTTTAACCCTTAGAACCAGGTGTGGGCTGAGAGATTTGCTTACAACTGACATTTGATTTTTAACTTTTCCTGTAGAATAAGCCTAATGTTTTATTCAGAAGAAAAGGTTTATAAAATTATCCTGGAAATTTTAAGGTGTGGATAATTTAAAGTTAAGTTTTAAATGGTGAAGAAGACTAATGGACAGCATGATTATATTCTTATGGTAAAAGATCTTTTTAGAAGCCCAGTTCCGATCTCAGATAGTCCCCCCCACCCCCTTGAGACCAGGAATGAAAGTCAGCAGATTCAGGGGCCAGGCAAGTGCTGCCTCCACGTTGCTACAGGGCCTTAGGCAAGTCACTTTCCTGTTTTCCTACTTTTGTATTTTTATGTAAAAAGTACAAGAAACAACCTCGAAAATAACAATCACGCACATTTCCGAAACCCCGAACTGACTCATGTTAACCTGTTGGCGAGCATTTTCTTATTTGTTACTAAAAGGGTCGGACTTGGTGATTGCCAAGGTCCCTTCCAATGTAGCATTCTCTAATTCTGATTATGATTCCACAGGTCCAGTCATAGCACAGGTCACATCCGGCTCTCCACTGCTCCCCCAGCAAATAACTATATGTCTAAGGAGTTAGTGGTACTGCGGTTAACCATTGACACTTGTATTTTATCTGACCTCTTCCAACTTTATTATGCAGCAGGCGTTCCCGACTTTTTAACAGAAGGCTCTTTTCATCTTCCCCCTGAAGTCATGGGATTAGAGGCTGGGGGGCAGCACAGCCCCTGAGTGAAGCTGCACGGCTCTTCTAAGCCAAGCCAGAGCTTTAGATCGGCTGGCTTCACCCATCTTTCCTGCTGGGGTCCTCTTTATAAGGAGCCTCTACAGTTGCCTGGAGGAAATCTCACGAAAGAGAATGCAAATGTCTCCGGAATGTTTGTTCATCCTCGGCCAGCCTCCGCATCTTCAAGACTTCGATAATATTCAAATTCTATTTGTTGGTCCTACTTTTACTTAAATTACTGTAAGTGATTGATGTTACATATGTTACTATCTCTTGTTTCAAGTATTTGCAAATTCAGCTCTTTGTCAGGCCGCTACTAAGCACATCGGCACTGAGGAAGCGCCGTGACACAAGCTTCACACACCTACACCAGCGGTCGCTTCCCTGGTACCTCTGTCACCCTGTGGGCATGTTCTGACTCATTTATCGTCCTTATTGAAAGGACAGGGCCATATGCATTCCCAAGCCAGAACTATAAGAAACCTCTAGAATGTTTCTGGGTGAGGTTTTGACTGGGCGATAACCAGCCATCTTGCTCATGGGACCCCAGGAATTAGGGAGTGGAAATATCGATGCAAATTATTCTCACAGCCAGAAGACAAATACTGTGTCTCTGAAGAAGAATTTGGTTCTGTCCACTGAGGCCTCTGGAGGGCAAGCGGCTATCACCTCTCTGTGTGCTACAAT
This sequence comes from Micronycteris hirsuta, assembly GCA_004026765.1. NCBI lineage: Eukaryota > Metazoa > Chordata > Mammalia > Chiroptera > Phyllostomidae > Micronycteris > Micronycteris hirsuta. The sequence continues at coordinate 129,850 of PVJI01001407.1, forward strand.
GTTACAACTTCAGGGCACTTAAGACACGTTGGACTGGAACTCCTGCATTTTACAAGGTGGAGGGATGGGACCAGGTTTGTCCAAGAGAACGCTTAACTCTAAATTTGTAAAAGACCTTCACATGTGTGAAGGACATGAACAGATATTATCTCCTTTGAGCTTTATAGCAACTCCGTGCCTTAGACAAATCAGGTGTTCTTAGTCCCATTCACAGGTGAGCAAAAGGAACCTCGGGGCTGTTGAGTGTAGGACCCAAGGTCAGAGGTACTAAGTGGTAGACCTCGAGCTGACCCTCTGCCTCCCGGCCCAAAGTCTCGTCATGACATGGCACTGCCTCTGAGAGTCCAACCAGAAGACTCGTGTTTGCTTGAGGAAGAGCAGGTGCCAAAGGAAGAACAAAGAAGTAGAGGTGGAAGGACAGAAAGGAACTGGAGTTCTCCAACTGCATGCTGTGTATTTTGCTGGGTTCCTTCTATTTGTTAGTTCATATGATTGTCATAATAGCCTAGTAAGGCAAATACTCCCATCTCCTCGGAAAACAAAGATTTAGAGAAGTTAGAAAAACTTGACCTAAATCACATAGTCAAGACAAAAGAAAAAAGGAATCTAGGATTGAAATACATGTTTTCAGACTCTGGACTCTCTAGCCTTCTCTACTGTTTCATGCTAGACAACATCCAGGAATTCCCTGATCAGGACACCAACAGAGAGCAGGTGGGCCTCACACGCCATCCGGCCCAGGGGTCTGAGGCTGGGATGTAGGGAATGGAAGGGACGGGGGAAGGACATGGGTGATCTGAGGAGCTGGGGGCTGAACAGCAGCGTGGAGAAGCATCGAAAGACAGAGAAACCAGGGTCAGGAAGCACAGAGGGCTGCAAGAAGGGGGCCAGGGCAGAGCAGTGCCGGAGCATTGCGGAACAACCTCCACATGGAAAAGACTGCAGGAAACACAGTGGCTGGTGGGACACGGGCTTGCGGCAGAGCAGGGCTGCGTGGGAGCAGAGAGGATTCTGCAAGCTGCCCTTCTGCATCACAGGCATCCTGAGAACAAGCGCAAGCAGAGAGATCCGGCCCTTTGAGAACCACCTACCCAGCCACCCCCACAAAGATATTACCCAATGCCAAGTAAAAGCAAAGCAGCAACCAATTTGGGCCCCCTGGATGACGAGCCAGTATCTCTGGAGCATAACGCTGGCCACCTCTGACAGCTACCTCCCTCTAATTGCGGAGAGAAGCCAGGGAACTGTTTGTATTGTCTGCTGTGTTCCATGGACAGTGCTAGGAGGTGCTATCACACTTCCCTTACTGGTTGCTAAGCAACAGCATTAAGACGATATACAAGGCTGAAGCTCTAGGAGGTGTGTGTGCGCGCGCGTGCTGGGGTAGAACTGCAGAGTGGAGTGGAAAGAAAAGTAGGCTCTGCTGCTTTTGTTTTGACTGAGGGATCTTGGCAGGTCAGGTTCAGGAGAGCCCTGTCCTGCAGAGGGAACGCGGAAGACAATACTCCTGAAGCGTGGGGAACCAACTAAGAAACGTTTGGGTGTTCACAACCTAGAAAGAGGACCAAGTTCTAGGTAAGGCTGCCCCCCGCCCAGAACAGTATCTCAGAGTAGACAGGTTTCAGGCATCTAGTTTCACCAGTTTTCAATTTCTGGGATATTTCAGATTTATTTCCCCCCATGCTACTCAGCTCTCATTTTATCTGGAGATTTTTTTTATTGAGAGATAATTTTATCTGAATTGGAAGGAAGAGCACCTTTGGTTTATGAAACATGAGGCCTTTCTGGGTCTATGTTACTAGAATGGAATGCTGTCTGAGCCAGCAGAACGGGCTGGTTTGGGAGGAAGGGAATTCTCCAACCTTGTGGGTCTAAATAGGCTGGACAACCACTTGGCACAAAAGCTTCTTGGAAGACTGGCCTTGAAAGAGAAGTAGGAGAGGCAGGGCAAGAGGCAGAGAAACAGAGGCATCAGAACTAAAAATAAAGGCTATGTTCTAAGAAGACAAGGTAAAATCAGCTTAACTGGACAAAGGTACGGGAGGGAACGTTACGGGCAGAACTGTGTCCTCCCAATTCCTACGTTGAAGTCCTAACCTCCAGCACTGCAGAATGTGGCTGTGTTTGGAGGTCGAACCTTTAACAAGGTAATTAAGGTAGAATAGGGTTATTAGGGTGGTTCCTAATCTAATATGACCAACGTCCCTAGAAGAAGAGACAATCTGTTCCAGGACAAGGACATGAACAGAGGGAAGACCGTGTGAGGACACAGGGAAAAGTCAGCCATCTAAAAGCCAAGGACGGAGGCCTCAGAAGAAACCAACCTTGTTGACACCTTAATCTTGGACTTTCAGCCTCCAGAATTGTGAGGACAAAGATGTCTTTGGTTGAAACCACCCAGTCGGTGCTATTTGTTACAGCAGCCTGTGCTGACTGACACAGAATGACAAGAAACAAGGCTGGGGGAGGAGACCAGAGACACTGCGGAGGAGTCCTGGGCCGAGGAGAAAGCCAGGCTGAGGATTCAAACATAATGGGATTTGTAGATGGGTTTTACTTAGTAAGATTAATTAGCAGAGTATTTCCAAACAAAAGGCCCATTTGGAGAGAGGAAAGACAGGAGCCCCCAGTGACACCATCTGGGAACCACCAGCGAAGAGGTTTTATTTCTTATGGAGTGTTATGTGCACGGTCAGCCGTGACATTTTAAGATTGTGACAAATGATATATGCAGAAGCGGAGAGCCAGAAAGACAGAGCATCCGAAAACCATGTCACACAAGGAAGGGGTGGGAGACCACTCTTCATATTGAGTCTGGACCAGAGATTAATGGAGGGGTGGCCCCTCTCTCTGAGGGCTGTCCTCTACAGAAACAGGCAGTAGCCTGGGCTGCTGCAGAGGGCAAGTCTGGCTCCAGCAGGTCGTTTTAGAGAGTTCGGCTCTGTGAAAGTAAGGACCTTCTAGCAATAAGACTTTTCCCACAAGGATGAGGTCTCTGGAGAGACATTTTCCACAGGTGCTCAAAAGGAAGAAGACCTTTCTCCAAGGGATGGAGTTTAGACTAGCTGACTTTGCGGTCTATTCACTCCTTCCCCAAATAATTCTTGTTCCGTTGGGGCATTTCTGGCCCTTTAAGATACTCTACTTTTCTGTGATTGAAGAAAATTCTCCACCACTTTCCCCATTAGCAACATGGCGAGCAGAAAGCAAGTAGCTCTATGAGAACAGAGTCAAAATAAGGATTCACAGAACCCTTTTCTTGAGCTCTTTCTTCTTCATCCACAAGTGGGAAGTGGAAATTCCAAGAGGGCAAACTTCCTGTAATAAATACCATGGTCTAGAGTGACCAGACTTGTAGCTGAATGAGATTCTCCATAACTTCAGAATCACAGTAAATGGATTTTTAAAAGATATGTGGAGCCCTAGCCAGTGGCTCGATTGGTTGGAGCATCATCCCATACACCAAAAGGTTGCAGGTTCGATCCCCTATTGGGGACATGTACAAGAGGCAAGAGATCAATATTTGTCTCACATTGATGTTTCTCTCTCTCTCTCTCTCTGTGTCATCAATAAGCATATCCTCCAGTGAAGATTTAAAAAAAGATATGTGGATATGTGGAGAATTTATTGTATGCTAGACACCGCCAGATAGGGCTGAGAGTGGATTTGAGGATAGGTAAGGTGGTCTTACACAGCTCCCTGAGGGTCCAAACAAGGAAGTGCCCATTGTCACCCAAGGCCATGTGCTGGGAACGCAGTGAGAACAGGGCCAGTCGTTCTGACTGCAGGCAAGAGGACATCAGGAAGGCACAGGCGATGCACCAAAAGCTGAGGAGGATTTCAAAGGGTGAACAAAATGAATGAAGAAGTAAGAGAAAATGAGGAGCATTTGGGTAGAAGAAACAGCTCTTTTGACAAAGGTGTGAGACATGAATGTCGTTTTGAGAAACGAGGAGTGTGGACACCTTTGGGAACAACAGGTCCAAAAGGCCAGTCACTGGCAGCCAGTGGCATGAGCCTCTCCTGCTTCTCAAAATTCCCGCCACAGCCCAGAGCCTCACCGTGACCCCAGGGCGACGAGCTCCTGGTCTCCCTCATGGCAGCGTATGTACACTTTCCCTGAGTCATCTTCCCGTACGTGTCAACCCTGTCATAAGCCTTGTTTATTTTTCATGCCTGAATCAACCCTGTGTAATATAATTTGTCTACTTCTTACATTTTTGATGGGTTACAAAGTCCCATTGCCAGAAAGTCAGATCTGCAGTCTGGGGAAGGCAACTGCTTCCTTTCACGAGCTGTAAAGAACCCAGCCCTGGCTCGGTTTGCCTCTGCTGGGGAACAGGCATCTGTTCCCCCCGAATTCCTATGTGGAAATCCTAACCCCCAAATCGATGGCATTAGGAGGTAAGGCCTTCGGGAGGTGACTAGGTCATGAGGTTCCCCCTCTTTGGAGGGAAACACTTACCATGGGACTTGTGTCCTTATAAAAGAGCCCCCAGAGAGACCCCTCACCCCTTCCACCAGGCGAGGACACAGTGAGAGGACTGACTGTCCATGAACCAGGAAGCAGGTCCCACCGGACCGTGAGTCTGCCAGGGCCTCGGGTTTGGACTGTCCAGCCTCCACAACTGTGAGAAAGAAAGGTTGTTTATCAGCTACCAGGCCATGGTGTGTTGGGATAGCAGACCAAATGACCAAGGTAACACTCCACTAAATCACTGCAGTGAGATGAGGCTCAGCGAGGCTGCGCAGGTATCATTTGTTCATCGCTCCAGGAAAGCAAAGGAAGAAGGAGGGGAAGGAGAGCAGAAAAAGAGACAAATGCCTCAGGACCTGACCCTCTCTGTGACGCTCCTCCTCCTCCTCCTCCCAGTTCTTCAGTAAAACGTTTGATTTTGTGGGTTTTGACTTCTTGAGCCATGGGCAAATGGTCTGAGTTCTGTGCCGAGGGGTGATGGGACCGAACAAGATCTCATAGCACAGAGGTGGCCAGGGCACAGGGAAGTGAGTCCAGAACTGGCGGAGATCCCGGGGCAGGACCTTGGGCTGCCACAGCCTGCGGGGCCAAGGTGTCCGCCAAATGTGATAGACAAGGCGGGGGGGCAGGTGACCTCTCAGTTTCTGTGTTCTAATAGTGTATCCATTGATTCAAACAATTGTTAAATGTATTGAGTGCTTATGTGCAATGCACCAATGCTAAGTGCTTTATGCACATAAGTATATTATCTTTTTTTAATCTCTGCACTATCTCTTTAAGGAAAGCACTACCGTTATCACCCTTGGGCTGTAGGAAAGCCGAGGGCTGGAGGGGGTAAGAGTGTACTTGAAGCCACATCTCCAGGAAGTGAGGAGCCACACCTGGGTGTGCGGGCTTGCTCCCAACCATTATAAACACCGCCTGCTGATGGATTGCGAGTTGTTTGTGTGAAGGCGGATGTTCCCTTGACTCCACTGGGAGATCAGATAGTTCCATATTTAAAGGAGCAATGCTATCAGGCCCAAGCTCGTGCTGGGAGGGGAGGGACGGGAGGGAGGCTATGGAGTTGGGGGGACACACACAAAGAAGCAAGCTGAGGAGCTTACCGTTTGCCTAAGGAGTAAAAGATGGGGTCAAGAACTGAGTCTAGGAATCTTTTTTCCAAACAGAGGGCATGTTTCTATTCTTTTTCCTTTAGCCAGGAGACTCAGAGAAATAGGAAAAAGAAAAAGACAAAATAGGGAAAAGGCCAGAAGGCGCGGGGACAAGGTTCGTGAATAAGGCAGAGGCTGGGGGAGAAAATAAGTTATAACCAGTTCAAGGTATATTCCGTGAGTCTCCCCCGGGCTGACCTTGTCAATTAAACCATTGTAAATAGACAGCAAAGGCCAGTCGTTCCCAAAACTGCATCTGAGCCTCTTGGGCTTCTAGGATTCGTGTAGGTCCTTGGGCCAGGGGATACCATAAGCCTGGGGAACCTCAGAGGTTTCATTTGAGAGGAATGGGGCAAAACAGTAAGAACTGAAAGACCGTCTTCAGGAAAGGAACCATGTTTGGAAGCTATGCAAGTGTTGAAGAAGACAGAACGAGGGCTTGGCTATCAGGAGACCGAGAATTGGAAGGTGCAGATCTGGGGGAAGTGCAGGAAGGAGCAGAAAAAGAGAAGGATCCGTCATAAAATGAGATTCCCGAGGCGGACTTGGATGCCAAAGGCAGCGCTTTTTTTTTTTTTTTTTTTTTTTTGCCTGAGGAAAACATTCTTAATACAGATCTGGGGGTGGTAGTTCCCTGACTGATACAGATTAGTAATCACAGTATTTTCAAGGCTGACGAGCCCACTGACAGCTCTGGCGCGCAGCCACGCCACCTCATGGACGGGGCGCAGCCAGCACCTTCTTCTCCATCTCCTTGGCCTCTGTGGAGACATTTCGAGAACTAGGGGCCAGTGAGGGCCAAAGTAAACAAACGGGCCATGGCTTGTTTTGATCTGTTTTTCAAACCTTCTCAGTGATTAAGCAGACACTGATGGACCAGCTCCCACCACAGCCACTGAGGGCGGACACAGGCATCGTGACGGTGACCGCCAAAAATTATAGCCTAATTGGGAGAGACGGCATTCTGGACTGAATGTTTTTGTCCCTCCAGGATCCAAATGTTGAAGCCCTAACCGCCATGACTGTACCTGGCGGTGTGGGCCCTGACCTGACAGATTTAGTGTCCCTGTAAGAAAAGGAATTATGACCAGAGCATCCTCTCTCTCTCTCTCTCTCTCTCTCTCTCTCTCTCTCCTTGGCTCGTGCACCCACTGAGGAAAGGCCGGGAGAGGACACAGCAAGAAGGCCAAGGCCCATGAGCCATGAAGACGGCCTGCACCAGGGACTGACCATGCTGGACCCTGGTCTCAGACTTCCAGCCGCCAAACTGTGAGAAATAAATGTCTGTTGTTTAAACCACGCACTCGATGGCATTTCGTTATGGCAGCCCACATCGGCTAAGACGGAGGCACACATATAGTCAGCAATAAAACAAGGCCGAGGGAAAGCCCTGTCAGGGTCAGGATGAGGGCTGAAGGAACAGAGAGGAGGGGGGAGGAGGCCAGACTGAGCGCACAGTGGGGGAAGGGCACACCAAATTGGCATTAGGGCTCAGGTCTAGCGGGGTCTGAGAGGTGGGAATTTAGGAAGCCCGGGAAAGGCATTCCTGACGGGGAGAAGGCCATGGACAAAGGCCGGAGCAGGGAAGGTCCTCCAAGCCCTCGGGGGGCCTTGGGCAGATGAAAGGTGGGGCTCGATGGCAGAGTCCATGGAGCCAGGGTGGGCAGCAAAACTATGTTTGGAGTGTCGGGAACAAAACAAAGCACCTCTGGCTGTTGTGGCTCAATGGACTGAGTGCTTTCTGCAAACTGAAAGGTCACCGGTTCGATTCCCAGTCAGGGCACATACCTGCATTGTGGGCCAGGTCCCCACTTGGGGGTGTACGAGAGGCAACCAATTGCTATATCTCTCACACACGATGTCTCTCTCCCTCTCCCTCTCTTTCTCCCTCCCTCCTCTCTCCAAAAATAAATAAATAAAATCTTTTAAAAAAAGAAAAGAAAAACCCAAAAAGGAAGAAACGGTTGCCTGGGTCTGAGTACAGAAGTAGGTGGGGGGGGGTCGGGGAGTGTTCTAAGCACTCGCCCCTGAGTGACAGAACTGGCTCTGCACCAGCGGTTCTCAACGTGCGGCTCCCGGGCCAGAATTCACCTCGCCTGCAAGACTGTCGGAAATGCAGGTTCTCAGGCCCCTGCCCAGACAAAATGCAGCGGCGACTCTGGAGTTGGAGCCAGCAGTCTGTGCTGTCAAAAGCCCTCCCGGTGACGCTGTTGGCACTGACCTTCGAGAAGCTCCACTCCGTGCTGCCCTGGAGGACCCAGGCTGCTCCCACACAGAATGTCTCCCACGTGTGCTCGCCCAGGACCAGGAAGCCCCCTGCTCCCGGGTCTTTTTTAGCAGCTGACGAAACTGTGTGCATTTTGTTTTCATGTAAGTCCCTCTGACGCCCCTCACTTCCACAGGTGTCGGGGACCAGCTCTAAATTACACTTCTTCCTCAGCTCGTTTCCCTAAAACCTCCTCAGATCCGAACTAACGCTGGCTGAGTACGAGGTTTGCATCCTGACACTTGCTGGAAAAGGACTGGGAGGCCAAGACGAGGTCCCTGCCTGCTACTGCTCTGTTTAGCAAGGCATGTACTTGTGAAAATAATTTTATCTCCAGGCAGCATGTGCCTGGCCTAAACAGCTGGTATAGCCAAGAGCTCTGGCAGGAGAGGTGCCGGAAGGTGGCACCTTCTGTCTCAGGCCTGGTCCCTTTGCCTCCACCAGGGGCTCCAGACCTGAGAACCCCGTCTGCTCCATAGCTCCAGTGGAGCGCCCTATTCCTACTACTGGGCAAAAATTAGATGCCTGTCCACCCCCTCACTCTCCAGGTAGGTGACTTCTTCACAGATACCCGATTCCTGTAGAGGAAACACCATCTCACCCTCTGCACTTCCTCACTGGATTCGGGCTCATCTGGACAAGCCCGGCTCTGTTCTCTCTGCCCCACCCCCCTCTGCACACGGATGCGGAGGGGAAGAAGGCAGGAAGTGGGCTCCTCCTCTGAGCCAGCCCTGTGGGCCAGCCTTGCCACCACCCTCTCTGGCCAGCCGGCAGTGTGGGTAGCTGAGACACCCAAGCCCATAGCAGAGCTCCAGGCCATTGGCATGGCAGCCTTTGTTCACGCCCCAGAAATGCCTGTCTCAGGGTCCCCAATCCAGAGCCTTCTCTGTGTTTGGCACCAGAGCTGCTCTGACCCGGGGCCAGAGTCCTCTTTTCCAAAATAGAAATTTGACTCTCTACCCTGGTTAAAAACTCCCATAGTGATATAGCCTATGTAGATACTTCCCTTCTATACCCTATAGCTTCCTGTTGTCAGAGAACAACGTCCGATGCCAAGAGACTATGATAAAGAGCGATACTGCGGTCCTACTGGATTCAGCCTCCCCCAGCGGTTCACAGCTTCCCAAACAGGCCGTGTTCTTCGGCGCCTTCTTATCTTTAAACACGCTGTGCCTCTACCTGGAAAAGCACCTCCTGCCCGTTTTCTGCCTAGTGCACTCCTATCCATTCTTCAAAACCCTTCCTGGTAGCACCTCATTGGTCGAGCCCTTTGAGCCTCCCCGAGGTGGAGGTGGTGGCTCGGGCCTTCGTACCCGTGACATTTGCCCACCCTCGCACAACATCGCTGGTTCCGCTGGGACTGCGCGCACTTGAGGATGGCCTCTCGTTCACGTTTGTATCCCCGAGCCTAGCACGGCACCTGCCCACAGTAGGTGCTGAGAAATGGGGACCTGGGTGGTCCTCAGATTCCCATGTCAGAGCCACTGAGCCCACACCCTCAAAAAAGGCAGCAGGACTGTGAGGGGGAAGGCTGGCAACTCTCCTTCCTGGCAGAGGTTTAAAAACCGAGGGAAACACCCACTTGAGGGGACAGCTCAGACTCAGTCCTGCTGGGGCACAGAAGGAAAGGCTAATGGTCACTGTCCCTGGGACCCCATCTAGGAACGGACTAAAAGCCTACGGAAGGGACCCAGATGCTTGCCTGACCCACACACAGACCTGAACCGCTGGCTTTCCGTACAGACCGCCATTGGTAATGGAAGGAGTCCAGGCCATGGCCGCATGTCCTCCCCCTGTCCCTTGCTCCCTGACCTCAATCCAGCCACACACACTCCAGAGTAAACGCCACAGGAGCCTGTCCTTCTGTCGCTGCCACGAAGGTCTCTCCAGAGAACAAAATCAACTGTCACTTACTCCCCCTCCAGAGTCTGTGCCTTTAAAAGCCACCTCCACAGCTTTCGCCTATGTCTCTGTCACTTCTTCACATGTCTGGCCACAGCTTCCTTTTTGTCCCTTTACCTGCTATTCTTTCTCTCTTCTTTCCTCACTCTGCCCCAAAATCCAGAGTCCCCTTCTCCAGTTCGCATGTGTCTTCTTAAGAGAAGACTGAAGGGGAAGACTGGATAGGGCAGCGTGTGGAACCCGCTGGTGAATCACTAGTGAACGTGGTTTGGAAAAGGGTGTGGCTGTCCCACGGCAGAGAAGGGAGAAGGCAAAGGCCCTTAAATGAGGCACCAGCAGCCCTGAAGTCCTCACGCTGGTGGAAGGGCAGCAGTGGCCTTGGGCCCGAACGAGGCAAACCCTGCGAGAACCCTGGCATCACATCGCATCAATGAAGGCCCCGCTCCAGCAGCCAGACCCCCGAATCTAATCAACAGCCCCGGTGCCCGGTCTTCGGGTGCCTCCGTCACCTCCAGGAATCTGTACCGACTCAGGTTGTCCCAGTTCCAAAGAAGATGATGAAGATATTCCAGACAACGTAAAATACGGTGTTTTGTTTCTAACTTGTGGCTACAAACCCATTTTCTACACAATTTTAAATATGATTCTGTATTGTATAAGACAAAGACCAATGCTGATTTTCTGGGTAGGAATTATGAGGGAATATAGAGACTGAGATTAGTGTGGCTGCTTGGCTGACTGGCTCACTGACTTGCATCCCTTCCTTCTTCATTCATTCATTCACGCCTAAAGTAATCTGTCCATCTGTCCATCCACCAGCCATGTTTAAGTATTATACGTGTTTAAATATAAGATAAAGCTTTCCCTCTGCCCCAAATTATCTGTCAGAAAAGAGGAAGTTTATATTCTAGCCCTGACAGAATTCTTTCTCAATTTCTCTATCTTGAACAAAAATACACTGTTTGGGGAAAAACATCAATTAACCCGACACCACTTCAGTCAATGCAAATCTTGGACGCTGACAAAGGTCACTGGGTAGAATTGCTGGGGTTTTAAAACATGGTTCTCTAAGGCAGGTTAGTGACTTTTCTTGGGGGTCTAGCCTCACAATTACAAGTAACGAATTTTGCTGTAAACAAACATTTAAAAGATCGTTTAAAAGCAATATACTCAGTAGTATATTGTGGATATCTAAAAGAAATACCTTCTAAAGGATTTGATTAGACATTTCTCCAAAGCAGACATACAAATGGCCGGCAAGTACATGGAAAGATGCTCAATGTCCTTAGTCACGAGGGACATGCGAGTTAAAGCCATGATGAGGCGCCACTCCGTGCCCACTACAGTGGCTGTAATCAAATCACAGACAATGACAAAGTGTCGGTGGGAATGGGAGAAACTGGGACCGCCACGCATTGGGAATGGGAATGTAAAATGGTGCAGCTGCCGTGGAAAGCAGCTCAGCATTACTCAGAATGTTAACCAGAGTTATCACATGGCCCAGCAATTCTACTCTGAGGTATAAAACTAAGAGAAATGAAAACATATGTCCACACCAAAACCTGTGCACCAATGCCCATAGCAACATTATTTATAGTGGTCGAAAAGTAGAAACAACTCAAATCTTCATCAACAAATAAATGGATAAACAAAATGTTACATAGCCACACTGTGGAATATTATTTGGCAACAAAAAAGGAATGATAGACTAATATGGGCTATAGCATGAATGAACCTTGAAAACATGCAAAGTGAAAGAAACTAGTCACAAAAAGTCACAGTGTTGCACAATTCCATTCATCTGCAACGTCCAGAATAGGCAAATCCTATTTAAAGTAGAGCAGTGGTTGCCAGGAACGGAGGGGAGGGGAGAATAAGGAGTGACCGCTAACGGTTTCTTTTGGGGTGAGGGAATGTTCTTCAAAGACACAGCAGTGATGGTTGCACAACTCTGTGAATTCACCAAACTGTTCATTTTTTAAGGTTGAATTTTATGGTATGTAAATTATATCTCAAAAAAAAAAAGCCACTATTAAAAAAAAAACATTAGTGGGGTGATCGCATTGTAAGGTATAAAAATGCTGAATCACTATGTTGCACATCTGAAACTAACATAATCAATATAAGATTGTGTGCTAACTACACTTTAATTAATTAATTAATTAAAAAGCGCCTTCTGGCCTAACGAGAAATAGCCAGCTCTCCGTGGGGACAACGGCGCGGGCCAGAACACAGACCTCTGACGCAAGAAGAGGCTCTGGGAGGAGGGCAGTGACGTCAACGGCGCGAGAGAAGCGTCTGGATGTTGGACCCACAGGGAAGGTTGGGGAAAGCCGCATTTTTAATTTTATGTATTATTTTATATAGTCTGTGATTTTAAACATGTGTCACCAAAACGATGTATTAATCGTCACCCTGAAACGTTCCCACAGTCACTTTTTCCAACAACCCTCCTTCCGGGAGGCGCACGTTGCACCCGCCGAGCGCCGACTGTGCGCTGGGCGCCGGCTGGTCCTGGAGTCCCGACCTTGACCCCCAGCACAGAGAGGGTTCTGGCCTCAGTGGGGCTGACAGCCTAGTGCATCCGAACTAAAATGAGACTTGAGCTTGAGGCAACACCTATGAAAAGTTTGTAACAATGATTGTAAAGCCTCGTGCATGGGTCTTCTTGGCTGGCGGCCGAAGCGGGCTGGCGCGCAGAGAAAGCCCCGGCCTTCGCTCCCAGAAACCCGCGCACTGGCTCCGAGGAGAACGCTTCGCGTCTTTCCACCCCACCCCCCTACCCCGGCGCGCATGTACGCTCCGCCCCTGGCCCCAGCACAGGCACCTGCCGTGGCCCAGGTGGGATTCCTTCCCTGAGATCACTCTTTGCTGAACCCACTTGAATCCAGACCCACCCTCCAGCCCCTGTCACTCATAAGCAATGAGGACCTCATGACTGGAGACCTGAGAAACAGCCAAGATCAGGGCCCAGGGACCACTGCAGAAATGGGTCCGGCGTCCGGCACCAACCCTGGGAGGGCCTCCTGCGACCCTGTGTATCTACTGGGCTTTCTCCTAACATCCTTTGGGAAGAAAACTCTCCACTTGTTGACAAGTCCACCTCCCCTCTCCCTTGCTGTATGTGCAAATGAAAACCCTGAGGCTTGACCAGGCTTACCCAGGTGACTCAACCAAGGTCACGTGGTGGGACAGTGACAGAGGCACCGGCGACCAGACCCAGGGCTCCCCGGGACTCCCTGTTGCTGGGCAGCGCCTTCTCTGTCCCTCACACCTTTTTCTGGGAGCGAACACAGGTGGGTGGCCAAGTGTCTGTCCAACAGGTGTGGGAAGGGTTTTTCTGCACAGAGAAGTAAACAAAGAGGCACTCTGGGGACAACAGAGGACCACTCTCTGGGGATAAAGGAGTCCATGTGGACTAAGTATTTTCAGATCTTTGGAATGCAAACCCAGAAAGCTCCCCATGCAACGCCCACCGCAAGCCCCGTGCCTGTGCTGCAAAGGTCAAAGTCCAGGTTTCTAAAACCGCCAGCTTCTGCCTGGCAAATCTCTCTCTGGGACACCTATGGCGAGTTCACCCTCGACAATGCGCCCTGTCTTTTTTCCTACTCCTTTCTTTGTTTTGTTAGCTAGCCTGGCCTAGGCGGGCCCAATGAGCTGGAAGATGAGGAAAAAGGGAAAGGCAGGGACGGGATGGGTTAGAGAGACACACAGGAGTTTAGCGGAGGGGTCATCAAGGTCATCAAGCTCCTGCTCTACACACTGACTCCCTGGCTGGGCTTTGGAAACCTCCACATCCCAGAGAGGCAAGGAATGCGTCCTGATCCCTAGGGACAGGGATCCCTGTGCTGGTCCCTGCGCTGGTCAACTGGCTGTTGCGTCACCGGCAGTGAGGGAGGTCACACCTGGCACAGGCGAACCAGGCAGGAGTGTGTAGACAAGGAGGGAAGTGGAACTCCTATTCTTGGAATTTGAGGGAGTTTGGAAGGAGAGTCAAGGGAAAAGCGCCTCCCTGCCTAGAGGAATTTCACACCCCAAAGCCCAAGCCCAGAGAGGGCAGGAGGGTCCCAGGCCGGGAGCGGAGCCAAGGGCGTCAGGCCAAGGGCGTCAGGCTGGGGCAGGCGTTCTGGGCAGGACACAGGGCTTGAGCAAAGGTCTGATGGGGACCAGAGAGCAGATGGGGAGAGTGTGGGGAGCAATTAGGTGAGCGGGGTGGACAAGATCACACTGTGGAGGGCACTGGGTAGTAAATGCAAGGGGCCTGTTTGCCCAGGGGCACCGTGGGAGCTAGAGCTAGGGAGGGAGAGGCTCTCGGGTCATGCTGGGTGACACTAGGTAACACGCCAGGCGACAGCAGGGCAGGCCAGGGAAAGGGGGGAGGGGATGAGAGGCCCGTGGGCTCTGTAGGGCCCACGAGTGAGGGGACGACGGGTGTGGAGAAGAGCAGAGGAGGGAAAGGGAAGATCACTCCAAGGGTTTGACCCGAGCACGTAAGAGAGCGACGCAGACATGGACACGAGGAAGGACGCCAAAGGAAAAGATGGTTTGGTGCGAGAAAATGATGAGTTTAGTTCCCGACATGCTGCATTTCAGAGGGGTTACTTGAGCGGCAGTGTCTTACAGACTCTCGCGAGGGGAGGGCCGAAGCCGGGGAGGAGGGTCGGGCTAGAGGGGAGCCCAGGAGTCCTCTGAACCAACGAGGGCGGATGGGGCAGATCGAAGTGCCTGCTCCTCGGTTCCGGAGGAAGCTGCCACCCAGGCGCCGCCGTTAGCCCTCTAGACAGGCTGACACTTAGTGTACACCCAGCCAAGAGGGGGTCTGAGGGAAGGACTATCTGCGAATCGAGAACACGAGAGGAGATAAGGAGAATGGCAAATTACTTAGATAGCCTAGACAACGTGAGGCTCCCATGACCCTATGTCTTTTACATTTATCTAAGGACCGATTTCAACTCAGAGAAGGTAGAAGCTCCAAGTGACCAGCAGATCCTCTCCAGGACCCCCAAATCATCCTGAATTAGACAATTTATCAAGCCTCCTAAGACCTGAACTGTTTATAATAATTGCCTACCTGCTCCTCTTGCAAGCTCTCTTCGCTCTGATCTACTTTACATGCTGCTGCCCAAATCCAATCAAGGTCGCTTCATCCAAGACAGTATCTCAACAGCTCCCTGAAGCCTTCAGAGTGAAGTTCAACAGCTCCCTATGGCCTTCAGAATAATGTCAAAACTCTTCAGCTGCCGTGGTCGAGCTTCATCTTACTTTCTGCCCTTATAGTACCCCGGCTCCTCCCAAAATCAGTCATTGGAACGATGACTTTCCACTCACCTGCTTTAATTATTAGTTACACTCTTCTTTGACACAGCCACCATCCAAAATTTCTATGGCCATACCCTACCCATCCTTCCAGAGCTTTTCCAAATGCCACTTCCTCCAGGAAGCACTCCTAGATTACCCAGACAGAAGTAATCTCTCCACCCTCTAACCTCATTGCACTTTATTGGTACCTCTTTTATGTCACCATAAGTCTCCACCTTGTCTAACAACTATTTATCTTTCCATACTACCTCCCCTACCAGACTATAAACTCACTGAGGACAGATACGGTCCCACAAATGTGGGGAAATAAGAATATGCCCTGAGCATGACGGGGGTGAAGAGGTGAAGAAATATTAAACAAATGCCCAGCACAAGCTACAAATAGGAAAATCAAGGTCCAGGGGGATTCCGCAACAGGGCAATTCGACAAGGGTAGAAAGTGACAGAGTGAAGACTCAGACCCACCTTTTTCTGACCCCAAACTCCTTATCTTTCCAGGGAGAGCGCCCAGCGGGAGTTTATGGGCATTTTCACACGAGTCAAAACTGTCTCTCAGTGCCCCTTTGAGGGATGACGCACCATTTCTCCATTTTCAAGTGAGAAACGGGAGGCTTGGGAGAGTGAGGAGACCCGCCCAGAGGCGCCCGGCTGGCCAGGGGCAGACTCCAACCCAGGGGCCTGTCTCCTGACTCCAGATTGGCCCCCAAGCTGACCACTTCCTGAGCAAGCAGGGACACTGCCTGCCTTGCACTGCGGGCTGGGGACCACAACTGGATGCTGGTAGGAACACTTTCAGCTGTGCCTGTAGATCCAGTCATCTGTCACCTGCCTGGAGCAGGACCTGGGGGTGGGAGAGTGTAAACCTGAGCCGAAGGGAGAGCAGCCAGGACCTGGCTCCAAATGCTCCTGGGGGACAAAGAGACACTCTTGAGGTTAGGGAGGGACAGACTGCATTAATGTAGAAACCAGGAAAAGAGGTGATGTTTCTAGGGGCCAGGACCAGAGGAGGGATCGCTTGGAAAAGGGAACCCCCAGAAGACCGAGACCCAAACTTAGGGCAGAATTCCAGCAGGTCTTCCAGGAGCCTCGGGGGCCCACCTGTGTCACAGTGGGATCGCAGCACCTGGGGGAGTCCGAGAGTCAGGTGGAAGACCCTTAGGGAAAGAAGGGGCTGGAGGAAGAGGGACTTCGGTCCTGGTACCCTCGAGAGTTGTTGGGAGAATCACCCCCATCGAAAGGGGGACTAGTCCATAAGACAAGAACTAAAGCCAGTCCCAAGTTCTAAATCCTGGGCATGGTGCCTCCCTCTCCAGTGAGCGATGTCGCCAGATTCTGTCTAGGTGGACTTCAAAACATAAAAGGGAAGCAGGGGATGGGCGAGGAGGAAAATGTTAGTGAACTGTAGCCAAGACAGAAAAGGGGAAGGCTCACCCTTCCATGGGTCGTGGCTGTCATTGGCCTTAGTTCTAATCATGTTGACTGGCTGCCTCACAGGTGCAGCGGGAGCCTTAGTGCTGGGAGAAGGTAAGAGCTGGGGGAGACCCGGGAACCAGAGTTCTGTGCCTTCTGCAGCCTGCTCATAGCGTCCCCGAGGGGTCCTCGAAGACAAAACCCTGCAATCCCAGCTCTCCAACCATGAGTCTAGGTAAAAAGTGCACGGGAACATGCAGTTTCCAGTGCTCTCTCTTAATCAAACTGTCATCGTGAGTAATAATTTATGCCTTGAGAAACAGCAGAGTGACTCAAAAAGCTGCCCCCTCCCCCAGCGCCACCCCCTCGCACAGCTCAGCTCTGCTGAGAGCCCTAGAGAGGGAAGCCACCATTTTCTCCTGCCCATCAGCTCCCTCAGCACTTTACATGGCTACTCGGACTCCCGCGTCTGATAGGCAGCCGGAGAAGTCTCTTTGCTGGGTACAGAGCCAAGTAAAGCTGGTTGCTCAGCAAACACAGTGAACTGAGGGGCAGGGGGAGAAACAAATACTGTTGCCTGTGCCATGTGTGTCCACGAGACGGCCGGCCCCTCAGAAGCCGGCCTCTTTCCTCAGGGGGGAAAAAGTGTTTCCCCATCAGCTCAGATTGACCATAAGTTAAAAACAGAATGAAGGCCTACTGTGTGCTGCCTGTTAAAGGACTGGATGCTTTCTGTACAGACGTGGCTGTTTTTAAGCTGGTGCATGTGGCCATCTAGGAGGTTCAAATACTGAAATGGTCTATAGAGGGTAGTGAATGTCTGCCACCCCAGCCTCCTGGCTACCTGACTCCTCCACCCCCGGATGCCCCGACCTCGGGGGGTCTCGCTGATGCCACTCAGAGCGACAGCTCATGTCGGTTCTGTGAGATGCCTGCCCATGCTTTCGAGGCTGCTGATATTTTGAATTTGACTCCTGGTCTACAACCCCACTCCACCCTCGCGCAAAGCCCTGCTATCGTCTCTGTCTTACAGGTGAGGAAGACGGGGCTCCAGACTTGCCGAAGGTCACACAGTGAGTCTGGAGCTGGAGCTGGAACCCAGATGACATGACCACCGGACCGCCAACCATGTTCGTGCTGCAGAGACGCCGCCACTCCCCTCGCTCTCCCCGCTTTACCGCAGAACTGGAGCAGTGTCTAAGGGGGACTCCCGACCACCAGGCCAACAAGAACTCCTCCCCTTCCCATCCTTTCGGCCCTGAGCACACCAGCAGGCGTGTAACTGCTCCACCACCCCCGCATGGCCGCCTCAGAGCACCATTCCTCAGCCCATAGCTCCGGCGCGGGGGACGTGGGGCAGGAGGCCAGTGCCTTGGGGTCCACCCCAGGCATGCCCCTCTCTTCCCCTACCTCCCTATCAGTCGTTCTTGTCTCCACAGAAGTCAGGACACACGGAGCTACTGCCCCCAGCAGGGAGGGCTACGGGCTAAGGGGCATCTTTTCCCGGGTCTTCTGACCAATGGGAAGGGGTGTAAGTTGCAGTAGGGAAATTAAGGCTGGCGGGGGAGGAGTCTGTGTCTGTGGGGAAGGTGTGAGGCTGGGACCCTGGCACTCAAGTGCGCAGTCTCTCGGATCTTCTGTGAGTTGGACACCGCCAAGTCTAGGCCCATCCTGGCTAGAGGGATGGGATGAACGATGACCCTGAAAGACCAGCTTGGTCCCAGAACTGCACCGACAGTCACTGGACGGGGAACACTATTGTCTTTAGTACAGTACCAGGTGTCCCCCTCACCGCCCTGCACAGGCTGTGCAGTCAGATTTAGGGACCGCTAGTAAGCCCACAATACAGGCATCTTTTCTGCAGGACTAGCCATGACCTCGACAGTGCAAACACAGATGACAAATCGCCGAGAGGGCTCACCTGAACGTTTCACCAATGGAGCACCTGGAACTACCTCTTGGCTCAGAGCTTCTCTGAACATCGTTTGGCAGATGCCACTCTAAAGAACAGGCAACAAGGGCTTGTCACTAGGCAGGGGGTGGGAAGATTTAGCCACTGGAAAGGGGGACCATTTCTAACCCAGCAGTTCCCACAAGAGAAGCACACTTTCCATTTCCTCTTTCTCTTACCAATTCTTACCTCCCTCTGGTTCCCTTTTAGGAAGCCCCTACTGTGCTTTCAGAAATGCTCCAAACCAAAGTCCAACCATGGCTGCCAAGGCACCCCTACTTCATCTACCTGCCCCCGAGCTCTGTTTTTCTAATAAGGTACTCATTATAAAAATGGGATAATGCCAGCCAAATGTTAAGGCGCATTTGTCTGTGTCAGGCACTGTCCTAGGTGTTTCATGTGGGTTCTCTCTTTCAATTCATTCATCACATTTCCCTTCGGATAATTCTACTTTGAGCTACTCCCTCCCCCCCACCCACTGCCCTCCAGCAGGACGGCTGGATATCTCCTCCCCATGGGGCCCGTCCTATGGGAAGGGAATAGCAAAGCTGATAAAATGATTTCAACTCTCCCACTCTGCACAGGAGCTCACCTGCTCTCTCTCACTAGAAGCAAGACCCCGCCCCACATATTCCCCCAGGACCTCTGAATGCTCCATAAATGGGAATGGAAATAAAGGCGCCCTTAGCCCTTCATGGTTGCTACTCTGGTGGCCTCGAGAAGGTGTTACAGAAATTACTTTTGTACTCACTAGGCACTCTACATACATTATCACCGATCCTCCCCACAAACCCCACAGACAGAGAGTCTTGTCCTCATTTCAGAGACAAGATTCTGGGCTCGGAAAAGCCAAGTGGCTTCTGGGAGGCCTCACAGGAGGCAAGTGGCCAGGCTGGCATTTGAGCCCAGGTCCAATCCAAAGCCCAATTTCTTTCTGAGGATACCACCCTCCTTCGGCTGTGGAGATAAACGAGCTGACCAAGGAATTATTATTTTTTGTTTGTTTGTGCTTTTAAGAAATAACATTGTCAGTCAGTGGAGAAGTCCCAGCCTGGAATCCAGGAAAACCGAATACAAGGTGAATCTGTCCTGAAACTCTGCTTCTGGCCCCTGGGCACTACCCACCCATCCCTTCCCGTCACAGCAGCCCTCAGCTCTCTTCTAGACAACACATCCATCACCTGGTTCAACTCGAGTTTCAGACAAACAATGAATGATTGTTAACTATAAGTATATCCCAAATACTGCATGGGACACACTTATAGCTGAAAAAATATTCATTGCGTACTAGAAATTCAAATCTGAGTATCCCGTATTTTTATTTGCTAAATCTGGCAGCCCACCCTAGAGTGGGAGGCATGCTGGGAAGTCTCAGGCCTGGCTCCAGGTCCCAAGTGTTGCTGCAAGCCGAGTTGCCATGGCAGCCTGAGCAGGCCGCTCTGGAGCTGTCTCCACTTACCTCTCCTGCTTCACCTCGCCCCTGCACCCTCCGTGTGCTGAACACTCTGAGCTGCTTTCAGTTTCCTCGATGCGTCATGCTGCCTCTGGCCTACCGTCTTAGCACTTGCTGTGCTCCGTGTCTGTTCTTCCCCCCTTTTCCCTCCCTGGCTAATTCCTGCTGATCCTTCAGGTCTCCATTTAGTATCACATTTGCCAGGAAGCCTTCCTGGGGTGCACCCCTGACCCTCTCCTCCAGCCCTGGGTTAGTTAGCCCCCTGTTCCTTCCTATCCAGGCCCCCAGCATCTACTACATTGCTCTAAGGAGCAGGGTCTGGGTCACATGCACTGTTGTCTCCCCCCACCCAGCCTGGCCTCAAGTAGGAAGTCAGTAAATTCTTATCGAATGAATGAATGAATGCAGGCAGGCAGGCAGGCAGGCAGAACGTCCTGCCAGAGCTTAGTTTCTTAGATGCGACTACTTCCTTCCTCCCTTCCATCTTGACTTTCTTTTTCATCTCTGCCTCCTCTTCTCCCTCCCCTAGAGGAGCTGTGAAAGACTGGGCTCAGGTCCACAGCAGCATTTCTTGGCCAGGACTCAGGTGAGGACAGCCACCATGGCACAAAGGGGCCTCCGCATGTCCCCTAGCCGGTCATGCCGACCAACTGCCCCTGTCAACTCAAGTCCTGCTACAGGTCAGCAGAAAGCTCAGCTCTTCCTCCTCTGAGTTACAGATCCCCCTGTGAATGCCCCTGCCATGTCCCAACTTCTGCTCTCCTCGTCCTTCTGACCCTCCCAGAGGAGTCTAATTGGATTGCGCTCCACGATTGGGGTGTGGGGAGATGCCAGTGTCAGATGGCGGAGGGTTAGGGCAGGTGGCAGGGCTCGGTGGGCTCAGAACATCACCCATATGTTCCCTGCTCACCCACCCAAGGCTTTGCCCACGCACAGCCTGACAGGAGAAGGCAGCACAGAATTTAACCCTTTCGCAGCATTCAGGAGGTAGTTTCACAAAGAACCAGCGTGGTGGCTAGTGGTAACTTGAGCCCCCACAAAATACACACACACATAAACACACACACCCCAGAGCTCTGCCTCTTCCCCCTTGCAGACTCCTGCTTGCTTCCCGTGCAGGCTTGGTTGGGAAGATGCTCTCCCAGGGGCCAAGAAGTGGATGCAAGTGCAGTGAGGTGCACATGGGAGCCTGGCCAGGGCAGAGGGCCGAAGGGCATGGGGAGAGGAGCCCGCGGGGTGCACAGGAAGCTGCCTGAAGGCAGAGTTCTGAAAAGCCCTGCCTGCCTGAGGCTCTTTGATCTGACATTTAGAGGCAGACCACCTTTCTGTGCCTTCTCATCCTGGCCCCCAGGCTCCCCGCTCCGAGTACGCTAAGATGAAAATGGGGAAGAAACACCTTTTAGTCTCAAATTAACTCCAAAATAGACTCCTTCTCCCCCTGCGGAAGATTAACAAGCCCGGAGGACAGCGTAGCCGCAGCTCCGCCTGCTGGGTCCCAGGCTGCTTTACCAGGAACTCGGTCCCGTCTAGGTACCCACATTTCCGAAGCACCCACCTCCACCCCTTTCACCTTGTCCAGCCAACTTCTGGCTGGAGCTCACTTCAAATCGCGGCAGAGGACTCACGCGGAGGGAAGCGCCGGCTCCAGCGGTGGCTCTCGGCGCGACCAGGTGAGGCGCGGCTGAGAAGGTACAGGTGAGTCCGTCAGGGTTGTGGCAGGTATGGAGCTCACGGAGGCTCCGGAGGCCTCCGCTGAGTAAGAGGTTTGTGTTTTCCCCTCTCCTCCTCCTAGTTAACCACACCCCTACTGCTCTCCTCCCCACTTCCTTAAAGGGTGGGGTGTGTTGTCTGCGGCGGGGAGCGTGTGCCTGCTCCAGCCTCTTACCATAAACTCTGAAATAGACGCCGCCCGCGTTCCCTGAGCTGCACGTGCACGCCCACCTCCGATGCCGGCTTCTGCTCTGTGCCCTCTGGGGGCACCTGCCCCCCAACCCCTACCACTCCTCCCTCGTCCTTCCGCTCCACCTGCAGACTTTGGGAGGGCACACTTAGAGGTTGCTGTTTCCTCTCTAGCCTCCAGACATATTTCAGAGACTGTACCTGCCTCCCACATTCTCAGCACCTGTTTCCCCACGTCCTAAAGTGCCAGCCCCTTTTCAGGGCACCGGACATCAGGTGAATATTACCAGGGGCTGGGCAGGACTCAGGCCAGGTCCCTGCTCTGTGATAGGGCAGGACCAGAGGGTGGCACCAGAATACTCATAGAAGTTAGCAGCCTTTCCCCTTGTCATTGCCCAAGTGAAGGGGCTGCTTCACCTCTTTACTCAGGCCAGCAGGGCACTAAGATTCAAGGCAGTCACCCGAGGGCACTGAGCGACCTCCCCCCCCCTCCTCCCCGTCACTAGCAAGATTCCAGACTTTGTCCTGAATAGAGGCAAACTGGACTTAGTGTAAGGTCAAAAAGTCGGTGTGTGCTCAGTGCCCCCCATGTCCTTAAAGCTCCTCTCTAGGGTCCCCATCCCAAACGCCTTCCTCCTGTGTCCTGTGAAGGACTGGGACCTCGCACGGTTGGAGGATGCTCTTCAAAAGGTCGGCCCTGAGGATGGCAGCCCCTGCAGTGGGGCAGCTATGTGTGACAGCCCAGCAATACACAACCGCCCCCATGACACGTCCTGACCCCCAGGACACTCCTGACCCCAGGACACATCCTGACCTCCATTCCCAAGCCCAGCAGAGCAGCTGCCCCAGGAGAATGGCAGGAAATGCCAGTATTTGATGAGCATGTCTAAATGCCAACCACTGTGCTACGGAAGCACCCAGTTTACATGATTTTATTAAATTCTCCCCATTTTCTGCAAAGAAAATGGAGACCTAGCTAATACATCTGGCCACCAAGTCAGAAAGTCAATGTTTCTCAAAGCATGATCAGTGGACTACCAGTAGCTTTTAAAACACAGATACCTGGGCACCACCCCAGGTCTACTGAAAATCAGCATCACTGAGCCTGGGGCCCACCTGTCCCAACAAGGTAACTTACAAACCATCTGATGGGAGCTCACAGCCACAGCTGTCCTCTTTCACCCATCCATGGTGGTCCCAGCACTCACCTGGAATTTGGGGAGTAATGCTGGTGACTGCATAGCATTCAGAAGGCAGCCAAGTAGGTGTCCAGGGGGATCTTGGCCAGGGCTTGGCGAAACAGGGCAAGTCAGAGGAAACTGGAGAGAGCAGGGCAAGTGTGGGAGAGGCAGGTGGCTAACTGACCACACTGCAAGGAAATTGTCAAATGGCTTCAGAAAGTGGGTGCCCCCTCTGTATTCTCCTGCATGGAGTGAGGTGAGGAAGTGTTAATGGTGTGAAGGTTAGACACCTACGAGAATTGTTCAGGGTCTGTGCTAGGGTGGTGACAGTGTGAACGAAGTGCGCTACTCAGCCACACTGGTTTAAGAAAAGGTGAGTGTGTGTATACTGCCCCTGTGTGGCCAAATCCATGAACTACAACCTCAGTAGGCCTTGATTCCACAAAGTGTTCAGCTATTCAAAATGTTCAGAGGTTGTTGAATTCTTCAGCAATTTTTTTGAAGCTCCAAAACTTAGCTCCTAGCCTAGTAGAATCATAGGTTTTATCTATGAAAGAGGCCTTGAAAAACTCCCTCAGCCAACTCTGCCTTCAGGTCCAGTGTAGAAGCTAAAGTGAAAGCATCACATATGTCTGCCTGGTGATACCTGCCTTAAAAAAAAAAAAAACTGTC
This sequence comes from Micronycteris hirsuta, assembly GCA_004026765.1. NCBI lineage: Eukaryota > Metazoa > Chordata > Mammalia > Chiroptera > Phyllostomidae > Micronycteris > Micronycteris hirsuta. Next base: position 153,534 of record PVJI01001407.1, read on the forward strand.
AGAAATGCTTACGAGAGCCTAGCAGTCCATGTAGGTGCTTTAAAAATTTTCTATCGATGGCTCATTGTGGGTTGGGATAGTGATAGTTCCCCAGTGGAGAAGCGAATCTATTTTCCTTCAGTCTGCTTCTGTCTGTGTCCAAGCAGAGATGGTACTACTGCGCAGGCCCTGGCTGGAAATGGGGGGAAATGTGTGGGCAGTTCAGCAGGCAGAGTAAACTGTAAGGAAAAAAGACTGACGTTTCCATTTAAATGTTTTGCCTTTACCCCACATTCAGGTCTTCGACTGTGCACAGTACTGCGGGATCCCCTCCCACTCTTCCCCAAGAGTATCAGTGTTATCCCGGGACACCGAATGCTAAAATCTTAGAGTCACCTTTGACTATCTCTCCTCCTTCACTACCTCATAGCTGTTCAATCTCCAAGCCCTGGGGATCCTGTCCGGCACCTTTCCTACTCATCATTGTCTTACCCTATTGCCTCTCTGGTTCACGATCTCTTTGCCTTACAACCAGACTCTTGTGAAAAGGGTTCTGCTAGCCTGTCCCCCACTCTCACCCCAACAGTCACTGGGCCTGGAGCTCAGAAAACTGGCCTGAGTTGGTGATGAACTTCTGGGATGGCATCTGAAACCACGGGAAAGGATGAGATTGTATGGGGCGGGAGTAAGAGGAAGCAGAGACCTGAAGGTCAGGCTCTTGCCAGAAGCGAAGTCAGTGAAGAGGCCTAAGTCAAATGGGGTGGGGTGGTGAGCAAACCAGAAGTGAAGACGCGGAGGCAGCGTGTGCCAAGTACTTTTGAAAAGCTTCGCTGACAGGGGAATCAAGAGAGAGGTGGTGGCTGAGGGGGTTGTGGGCCGAAAGAGGGCTGTTTCGTCATTGGTTTATCATGGGAGCTAGTGGAGGAGGTTTGAACGCACCAGCAGGATCCAGTTCAGAGAGAAGACATGACCTTGGGCAAGCAAATCCATTGCTCTCAGTCTGTATTTCCTAAGCAGGAAACGTAGAAGCGTAAGTATTAGCAACTCTACATATTTCAGAGGGTACAGGTGAGACCTATCACTAGGGTAAGTGATAGGTATGAAAATGCTGTAATTATTTTTTTTGGAAATAATAGGAACTAAATAGGACAGGATTAGTGAGGAGATACTACATATGTATCTGTTACACAGATATAATTTCTTGAGTGTTCACTGTGAGCCAAGAACTTTCATCCATCATCTAATTCGTCTTCACAACTGAGGTTATGAGTTTTTCTAGTTTGTAGAAAGGAAAAGGAGGCTTGAAGAAGGTAAATAAATTTGTCTACAGCCCCCCAGGTGTTAAAGAGTAGCACTGAATCTAAAACCACCATTGGCAATGCTGTGATGGTATATAATTGGAGTCTTTCCATTCTGGATAATGGAGTTAAATCACATAATGTAAATTTACTATTAAAATAAATTTCATTTTTAAAGAATAGTATGGTTATAAGTGTTCTAAATACAAAAAGGAACAAAAAACAATCTTATAGGCACAGAGCTAAATAACTGAAGTCCTTCAACACCAAAGGATATCCATCTCTAATTTAATCACGTACTACAAGGTTTACTAAATGGACCACAGTTGAAGCCAAAATGAAGAACTCAAAACCATACCCTTGACTTCAAAAGAAGCCTTTCTTCCATCCATGAAAGCACTCCTGGTTGTCCTCCTTCCTTCCCTTGTAATAGAATCCCTGGTTTTCAGCTAATCTTAGGCTGCCCAAAATAAAGACTACATTTCCCAGTGTTCCTTGCAGGTGTAACCATGTAATTAAGTTTGCAGCAATGGTTGGTGAGAAGTTACTTGTGCAACTTCAGGATGGTACCCTTCAAGAGAACGGGCATACTGTCTACTATTCCCTTTTCCATGCCCCCTGATGGCGGAAACCGGAGCAGCCATCTTGGTCTGCGGTGCTGAGAGTAGCTGAACACGGTGAGAGATGAAGTCTAGGTTTCTGTTGCCACCAAACCACCATGCTAGTCCTTGAAACAGTCTGGACCTAGGTGAACTTTTACATGAAAAAGACACACTCAAGTTATTCAAGCTATTGCATTTCGGCCTTTTCTGTTCCCATAGCCTAGACTGCATGCACCCTAACTAATGCGCCACCATCTGGCCTGTTTTCTTTTGTATACAAATTAAGGCAGAACCTCAATTTCCTCATCTACCAAATGGGAACAATTTACCTTACAGGATTGTTGGAAGAACTGGAAATAATACTTCTATATTCCCTTGCTAGTGCTATGGCTCATGGCTGATGAAAGATGGAAGGTATTCTATATTATTGTAATAAAAAATGCATCCCGAAAATAAAAATAATCATTTGAAAATACTCCACAACCCCCCGGCCCACGTGGAGAGGAGAACCGAAACAAAAAGAGCAAAGTTGGTAACTGATGTGAGCTGGATGACAGGCATATGGGTGTTCTCTCCAATACCGTCTTTAAAAATGTTCACAGAGGAAAAAAATTACAACAAAATCTTTCCACAGAGAGAAAAAAATAATTCCTGGACATAATCCAAAGTGAATTTTGGGGGGAAAAATAAAATTGTATTCAATCCTTTGAGAAATGAATTTGGGTATTCAAGAGGGAGGACAGATGGAGAAGGCAAAAGAATGTTTTTGTTCTTCCGCTACAGCACCACCGCCAGAGCGGCCGTGCCCCTGAAGCCAGGCGTTTCCACGGCCCCGGGCTCTGCTGCAGGTCTGCAGCGCGCTCCTGTGGGGTCTGCCCTGCTGCCTTGCCCATTCCCAGTCAGCTCCATGACTGCCGTGACTATGGCCTTCCTGGCTCTCCGTCCCTCCCTCCCACCTGTGAGTGAGCTCACCAGGTTCCTGCAGCCTGTGACTGAGCAACTGAGTGACTATGTGATCCTTTTCTTGCCATTGCTGACCTATACAATTCTAACAAATGTGGCCATCTGCTCCTAGCCCACACTGTGCTGGAAGCATCGACTAGGAAGTGAGAGTAGATTGCTACAGGCATCATTGTGGAGTACAAGAGGAACCTCTTAAAAGAAACAAATGCCTAGCAAATGCAAGAACCCTCCAATCACAGGCGTCTGCCACCAGGTACGGGACAAACCATCTCCTGAGCACACTCCATTATCACTCAGTGTAGCACGGTAATCATTGCCTATTTTGGACATCGTGAAGAAAACTTTAAATTATGTTCTGCATCCTGTATTTTATTTATTTTTTTTAAGATTTTGTTTATTTATTTTAGAGAGAGGGGAAGGGAGGGAGACAGAGAGGGAGAGAAACAGCAATGTATGGTTGCCTCTCACATGGCCCTCACTGGGGACCTGGCCCGCAACCCAGGCATGTGCCCCGACCGGGAATCGAACCGGGACCCTCTGGTTCCCAGCCCGCGCTCAATCCACTGAGCTACACCAGCCAGGGCTGCATCCTGTATTTTAGAGAAAAAAAGCACACACTATATTTCAGAAAAGTTTTTATTCAAATGTTTGCAATAAAATAATTGGGCGCTTCTAGATAAATTTCAGGAACATGGGGAAATCAGCTTAGATTTCACTTTTTTCAAGTTGCCTGCCCGTACCAGAGTGTTTTACCACCTAGCTTCTCAGTGAATCGCAGCAGTGTGGGATCCTCACTGGGGACATCAGAACAAGGGGTCCAAAATCCAAATGACTGCAGAAGCAAAGCAGGGAGTGTGAGGAAAGCTGCTGCACAGGGACTGGAAAACGTACATCCCTCCTACAGGAAGCAACTGCTCTTCAGCTCAAAAGTCTACCCGCATGCAGGAGAGGAAGCTTAATGTAACAATGTGGCCAGGTTCTTTCTTCTTTCTTTCCCTCTCTCTCTTTCTCCCTTTTTTTTTTTTAAGATTTTATTTATTTTTAGAGAGAGGGGAAGGGAGGGAGAAAAAGAGGAAGAGAAACAGCAATGTATGGTTGCCTCTCACATGGTCCTCACTGGGGACCTGGCCCACAACCCAGGCATGTGCCCTGACTGGGAACCGAACTGGCAACCCTTTGGTTCCCAGCCTGCGCTCAATCCGCTGAGCTACACCAGTCAGGGCCTCCCTTTATTTTTTTTAAGAAAAAGCAGATGACTCTCCAAAAAGGAAATTAAGAAAAGAATTGCATTTACAGTAGTATCAAAAAGAATAAAGTACTTAGGAGTGCACTAAACCAAAGATGTGGAAGACTTGTAGATTGAAAACTATAAAACACTGCTGAAAGAAGAAACTGGATGCAAATAAATGGAAAGACATCCTGTGTTCATGAATTAGAAGACAATATTGCTAAGATGTGAGGACTTCCCAAAGTGATCTACAGATTCAGTGCAACCCCCCCAGTATTTTCATACATAAACAAACAAACAAAAAAATCCATTCTAAAGTTCATATGGAATCTCTCAGGGACCCCAATGGTTAAGCTCCAGGTAGGGGGCCCATGAATCATATATAAGAAACACGGCAGAAAGCAAAAGAATTAGCGGTATTCATCCCCTTGGCATTGAGGAGAAAGGGTTATTCTGAAGAAAAGTTTGGAAGAAAATTGTCAAGACCTATAAAAGGTGGGACATTTTAGCCAACTTGCAAACTAACAAGTTAGCCTGCCAGTTTTATGAGCTCTGATAGATGAGACTCCAAGGCCAGAGCCAAAGGACAGTTTATTACTAACAGCAATAGCAGTGGTCACACTAACATTCGGGCCAGTTTCCTGTGCCTTAATCTCCACAAGCCCCTGAGATGAAGGACACAGGAGGTTGCACTACAGGAGAGCTTAAAGGCCCGAAGCTGAGGGAACCTGAGTATTTCATAATGGAGAGATCACCAGACTTTTCCTCGAGAGGCATTATTATTTCTGCCTTCCAAGGCCGTTTACCATAGAAACATCCTTGGAAAGACAGCCCCAAAAAGGCAGTCCATGTCTCTGCTCCATACAGAAACATGAGACATGGGGAAATCGCCTTCCAACAGAAACTGTTACAGAAAACGACTCAACCGCTTTGGGGGTTAAGGAGTTGAGCTTTATTCACACATGCGGGCCCAGAGGAGACAGTCTCCAAATTCTGGGCACTCGTTAGAGGCAGGAACAGGCTTATATCTTCTATAGGGATGTGCAAGCATATATTATTGAGGTGATACGGCATAAGCAGATTTACAGAAGCGAAAAAGCAGAGCTGCCACAGGGAGCAGATTAACAGTTCCTTGTCTGGTTTCTCCAAATAAGAGCGTTCCAACAGGGGAGATAACAGCATCCCTGGTCTTTGTTATCCCTGGTCTTTGTGTTCAACAGAGGACCCCCGGCCTGGCTACCACAAAACCAGGAATGGGAGCGCTTCATTCCAAGTCAGGAGAAAGGAATCCTACGTCTGAAGGCTGTAAAGTGATCAAACGGGGGCAGAAATGGGGAGCTGGAGAGACTCGGGCCTGCCGTGCGAGGATGGATCCTAGTTCCCAGGGCTAACTTTGGAGAAGTCCCTGTTCAGTTTTAATGAGGGCCTGCCTAATGTCATGAGCACTTTTCATACTTATTTCACTTTAATCCTCACGTCTCACGGAGAGAAGAGATATTAGTGTCCCTTTATACACACGGAAGTAGATTTTGAGAGATTGTGACTTGCGCACTTACTGAATCAGGAAACAAGAATAGCGTCTTCCTTCACCTGTTTCCTCCTTACCCCAGAGGGTAATAAGGCTAGCCAAAATTAAGTAAACAACTAATGCAAGAGTGGCCACAGATCTTTGAAAGGGCACTACAGATCCTAAGAGGTGAAAACACTAACGGCGCTTTCAGACCCTGACTCTATTTCGGATCCAGGAAGTGGGGGGGGGGGGCTCTTGCTTTTCCTACCTCGCGGGCCTGACATTTAGGGGATTGGTTAAGGAAGGGGGTCCTAGTCTTCATTTCCCATTTCAAGTCGGAAGTACCTTTCCAGTGACACGGAAGTCCTAGAGCTCGGCTGTAGCGTTTCTCCCTCCCTAAATCCAGACAGCCCGCCAGGTGGGCGGGGACAACAGAGCAGACCAGCCCTACCTCGCTCTTCGGGGTTTTCCGCGCAGACCGGAAGTGGGGCGGAGCCTCTAAGCCTGCTCCGCACGATTGGTCGGCGCCGCTGTCGTTTAGCTCTCCGAGGGAAAGGGGCTGGGTGCAGCTCACCCAGGGGTCTGTGAAGACCCCAGGTTGGTGGGAGTGGTGCTAACGAAAGTTGCGGTCCGTAGTTGCCATGGAGCCGAGCCCTGCTGTGTCCCCCGGGCCTTTCCGCTCCTTCAAGGAGGAACTGCTCTGCGCGGTCTGCTACGACCCCTTCCGCGATGCCGTGACTCTGCGCTGCGGCCACAACTTCTGCCGCGAGTGCGTGACCAACTGCTGGGAAGCGCAGGCGGCGCCCTCCTGCCCGGTGTGCAAGGACCGCGCGGCCTCCGCCGACCTGCGCACCAACCACACCCTCAACAACCTGGTGGAAAAGCTGCTGCGCGAGGAGGCCGAAGGCTCGCGCTGGAAGGGCCACCGCTTCCCGCGCCTCTGCCGCCTGCACCGCGGCCAGTTCAACCTATTCTGCATCGATGACAAGGAGCTACTCTGCTGCTCGTGCCAGGCCGACCCCCGGCACCAGGGACACCGCGTGCAGACAGTGAAGGACACTGCCCAAGACTTTCGGGTAAGCGCGGATGTGTGAGGGAGGTGGTCCAGCGCGCACGTGGTGGCCGAGTCAGCACTGGCACCCAGCACCCCTGAGCCCGCTGTTCCTGCCACTCCAGCCTGCCAGAGCTGAGTGTGCTCGGTCCCGCCCTTCTTCCTGCTGCCAGCTTGCTGGTGTCGCCTCAGGGCCCCCACCTGGATGATTCTGGTAACCTATAGAGGCTGCCTTTGTCATCAAAATGTCCCAGGAGGCCTGAGATGGGAGAACAGAGAATGTACACAAGTGTGCGAACCGGGTTTAGGCGAGGTTCTCAAAACAGCCCCACCCACTTCTTAGGCCTTGCACCCTTTCTGCCAGTAGGGTGTGGCCCTTGCCTCTTGGAGAAGCACGAGTGTGGAGGAAACTCAGGAAATCTGGAGCTTGGCACACTCAGGTTAGAGGTACAGGAGCCCAAGGCCTGGCCATGGATATGGAGCCTTAAGATCCGCCATGTGGTCACCTGCTTCCCCAAGCTGGCCCATGTATTGTGTAGCTGTGGGGAGGCTTCTGGCCCTGGGCACCTGGCTCTTTCTGGATCACTTTCTCAACCTCCCAATACCTAGAGTGCCAGTAGCTATAAATAAAGTAAGGGGCAGCTTGGGGGGGGGCTGTCATAGAGGCTGCCTACCATGTTCTTATTCTGCCACAGGCTAGCCGTGTGTGCTTGGGCTTGTCACTTCCCGCTTCTGTGCTTCAGTTGTTTTCATATGTAAAATGGAGCTGATAATATTTCTTAACCTCATAGGGATAATGTAATGATTAAGTGATGTAACCTGTAAAGTAATTAGTGCAGTCCCTGGCAAATAATAAAAGCTCAATAAACAGTAGTCATTTATAATTATTGTTATTACAATTGGTTTTTTTTTTTAATTATTTTTCCAAAGAAAAAACTTGAAAAGCTTTCTCAGAATGTAGTGAGAAATAGGTAAAGATAGAGAAAATGCTAGGCCTTGGATACAAAAGGTGGGAATTCAACGTAAAACTAGTCCTGCCCTGGCTGCTGTGGTTCAGTGGACTGAGTGCTGCCCTGTGAACCAAAAGGTCGCCAGTTGATTCCCAGTCAGGACACTTGCCTGGGTTGTGGGCCAGGTCCCCGACTGGGGTGTTGGGGATGTGTGAGAGGCAACTCATTGATGTATCTCTCATACACTGTTGTTTCTCTCCCTCTCTTTCTCCCTCCCTTCCCCTCTCTTTAAAAGTAAATAAATAAAATCTTTAAAATAAAAAACAAACAAACAAAGCTACTCCCAGTTCTTCAAGGAGTCCAAGGAGATTAGAGCAGTGGTTAAAGTTTAAAAAACAAAAACTATGAAACAAATAGGTATTTGAATTTGCCGATTAAAGTATTTCACATGATCCAAGCCAAATTAGAATATCAGGATGTGGGGAGACAAGTAGTTTAGATAAGGACCCACGGGAATACGGGGGTGAACCCTGTGGTCGGACCTGTTGGTTAGTGGTCGCAGGTCTGGTGTAGCAAGTCGCAAAGGGAGCCTGTGGGCACCTTGTCTGCACAGTTACATGCACGGCTCAGGATTGGTGGCTGAGCCTGGACCAGCTTTAGGCCTGAGCAGGGTGCAGTCCCGCTTTTCTGTACTGTGACCAGCTTGAGAGGGAATAGGCCCCTTGACCTCCTCAGCCCTGTCTCCCTATCTGTAGTGGGAATAAAACAACGGGGTTGGGTTAGAGGATATCTAAGGGCGCTTTATGCTGTAAATATCAGGTTCAAAGTCAGGGCTATACTTCCTGGTGTTCCTTCCAGTCTGAACGGACTGGCCTCAGCAATTTTGATTGAGTGGAACTTCCTTGTGGAAGTGGAACTCCAGTAAATGCGTCTTCCTCCCAGTCTGGCCTCCACCCCTAACCTGCCTTCTTGCCTCCCTCTCGTTCCTCCCATCAGGCCAAGTGCAGGAACATGGAGCACTCGCTGCGGGAGAAAGCCAAGGCCTCCTTGGTCATACAGCACTCCTACCAGGCCATTGCCAAGCATAATCAGGTAAGTGAGTGCTCAGGCTGTGCTGGAGACCAGGGCCACCTAGGGCCATGGGGGGGTAGGTGAGGGTGGGTTGGCCCTGGCCGTGGCTGTTGATGCAGAGTCAGCCTTCCCCAGTCTGATGGTCCAGTATAGCCATGCTCTTGAACGCTGATTGTGACTGTCATGCCAGGGCCTCTTTGAATTCCTGGGCATGGTCATGCCAGTGGCCACAGAAGTGGCTTAAAGAGCCACCTGTGCCCTGGCCAGGTGGCTCAGTTGGTTCACCTAAAAGTTGTAGTTTTTATCCCAGTCAGGGTACATACCTACCTAGGCTGCGGGTTTGGTCCCCAGTCAGGGCGCATGGGGGAGGCAACCGATTGATGTTTCTCTCTCTCCTCACCCCCACCCTCTAAAACCGATGAACATATCCTCAAGTGAGGATTATTTTTGAAAAGCCACCTTCGCCATCTGCACTATGATTTCAGACTAACTTAAGTGCCGCACTTCTCCATCTACCTGAGCACTCAAGCCAGTGATGACCCGGGGTCATTAGTTATTCCTCTTTCCCGCTCACTCTCCGTGTCCACTCCGTGAGCAGCCTTGTCCCCAGGTCACCGTCTCTTCTCACCCGCCCTGGGCCCCATGCTTCCTTCCACTTGTTCTGCAATCCTGTCTCCATAGAGTAGACTGCTCTTCTAGAAAAAGGCATCGATTATGTCACTCCTCTGCTTAAAACTGCCCAGCGCCTCCCGTGACACGGAGAATACAATCCCGACTCCTCACCGTGGCCTCCGAGGCCCTCACCCAACCCCTGCCCGCCCCTCGCCTTCATCGCCTCCCGGGCCGGGCTGCACTCTCTGTTTCGGCCACAGCGGCTTCTTTTTGTCCCTTCGACGAGCTACGTCTCCTGACTGGTTTTTCCAGCCTACTCTGTTCTTTATCTTCCTGTGTGACGAGAATCACCCCAGAGTTCACTCCCCCTCCCACGGTACATTGTCAGTCTTTTTAGCTGGATATTTCAACAGCGCCATCTCTGCTCATTTGCATTTCTCAGATCATTAGTAAGTTTGTACATCCTTTCACAAGTATAATAACCATTTGCGTTTCTTCTGGGAATACCAATTCATAGTCATTTTTTTTTCTTGGAATATTTCTCTTTTCTCCTTGTGCATTGTAAGCACTTTGCGTATTAAGAAAAATATTGTTCTGCCTGGCTGGTGTAGCTCAGTGGATTGAGCGCGGGCTGGGAACCAAGCGGTCCCGGTTCGATTCCCAGTCGGGGCACATGCCTGGGTTGCGGGCCAGGTCCCCAGTGAGGGCCATGTGAGAGGCAACCGTACATTGCTCTTTCTCCCTCCCTTCTCTTTCTAAAAATAAATAAATAAATAATCTTTTTTAAAAATAAATAAATAAAAAGAAAAATATGTTCTTATATATATTCACACATATTATGTATGTCGGAATTTTTTTTCCTAGTTTGTCATTTCTTTTTCAGTGAATCATTTTCACTTTTTTGGTCATTTTCACTTTGTCAGTGAATCATTTTATCATCATATTGTCAGCACCAAAACATACATTGAATTTTCAATCCAGAGGTGTGCATTCCTAACCTGCTGTTACTAGAGCAGACACTTTGAGGTGTTTTTCCGATAGTCATCGTGAAATACACAATTTATATATTTCCATAAGTACGTATTTACCTGTATTAGTGGTCTCCTACCATACAAAACTTCTTATTTTTATATGTGTTCAGTTACTTCGTTCTTTCTTTGAGGCTTCTTAGTCTCATAATATAGTAAGAAAGGTCTTTCTCCTTGCAAGGGGAGAGATATTTTTCTGCTTTTTCTTTGAGTACACTTGTGGTTTTAACTTCTTAAAAGCTTTTTGGCCCTGGCTGGTGTAGCTCAGTGGATTGAGCACGGGCTGGGAACCAGAGGGTCCCGGTTCGATTCCCAGTCAGGGCACATGCCTGGGTTGCGGGCCGGTCCCTGGTGAGGGCACGTGGGAGGCAACCACACATTGCTGTTTCTCTCCCTCTCTGTCTCCCTCCCTTTCTCTCTCTCTAAAATAAATAAATAAAATCTTTAAAAAAATAAAAAATAATAAAAGCTTTTTGTAGTTAGGATTAAGAGGACACATGTGATGAATGATTCTGTTTTAAAATAAATACTCTACTCCTCTTTTGGTAAGCCTCTTGGTCAAACACATTTGAAGTCCTAAGATAGTAAGGCAGATAATTTTTTAAAAATAGTTGCTGTTTGCAGCGATTCTTTTCGTGATTCAGGATTTCTTTTGCTGCCGTGCTACATAAACCAGAAACAGAATACTGTATGTGGAGGAGGTTGCAAGACTAGATTGGTCATGTGGAAGAAGCAATTTCAACTTTAAAAAAAAAATCAACTTCATTATGCTGTTTAACTAATTTTGAAATTTAAACTGGTAAATTGTGCTAAGAAAGCTGCATCTATATTTTATCCATTTGGGTTCTGCAAATGGTTTCTTTTGAAAGTAGAGTTTCTTTGCTAAAAATCTGAGACCCCATCACTAGGCGATGGCTGAGGTTCCCTCCATGCCTGATCCTCTGCTCTGCCTTCCCACTCTGCTGCAGGAAAAGTCTGCCTGGCTAGAAAAGCGGATCCGGCAGGAGTTTGATAAGCTTCGAGAGTTCTTAAGAGTGGAGGAGCAGGCCATCCTGGATTCCGTCGCCGAGGAGACGAGGCAGAAGCAGCTTCTGGCAGAGGAGAAGATGAAGCAGCTCAGGGAAAACACGAAGGCTCTAATGCACGAGACCGAGCGGCTGCAGGTGGAAATGAAGGAAGACGATGTTTCTTTTCTCATGGTGAGGAGCACGTTATCTTCATTCAGTGCCAGAGACTGGGTGTTCAGGAACCAGTGGGCAGCAGGAGATCAGCAGCCCCAAGCAACCCAGTCTTCCAGTAACTTCCAGGCATTGGGTTGGAGGAACTCACAGACCACATACATCCTCTGCTTGAGTCAAGAGACGGAAAATATTTTAATCAGAGCAGAGTTCCTTGAGGAACCGCCAGGCCATTTTCCAAGAGGCTGCAGCATTTTACATTCCCACTAGCAGTATATGAGGTAGTAGTTTCCCCTCGTCCTGGCCAACACTTATGTCTTCTTGATGATAGCCATCATAATGGGTGTGAAATTGTATCTCTCACGGTTTTGGTTTGCATTTCCCTGATGGCTGGTGATGTTGAGTGTCTTTTTTATGTAGTTGTTGGCCATTGGTGTATCTTCTTTGGAGAAAGGTACATTCAAGTCCTTTAGCCATATTAAAAATTGGGTTGCCTATCTTTCTTGTTGAATTGTAAGATTTTTTATATGTTGTGGATATTAGACCTTGCTCAGCCCTGCATGATTTATAAATATTTTCTTCCATTCTGAGTTATTTTTTCAGTTTCTTGATGGCATCCTTTGAAGCACAAACGTTTTTCATTTTGAAGAAGTGCTACTTATCTATGTTTTCTTCTGCTGCTTGTCTGTGCTTTTGGTGATATCTAAGAAACCGTAGCCTAATCCAAGGTCATGAGTTTTATACTTTTATCTCTACATTTAAGTCTTTGACCCTTTTTGAGGTAATTTTGCATGTGGTGCAAGGTAGGAACCCACCCCCACGCCTTTACATGCGGACACCGGCTGCCCCAGCTCCACGGGCCACAGGCCGTTCTTCCACGGACGGCCTCGGCACCTCTTGCACGACCAAGCGCCGTAACCGTGAGGGTTTGCTTCTAGACTTTGCACGTCCACGGACCTGTGCGTCTGTCTTTAATGTTAGTACCATGCGACTTGTTTACTGTTACGTTTAATAAGCTTTAAAATAGGGAGGATGGTGAGCCACCAACTTTGTTCTTTTCCAGGGTTGTTTTGGCTATTCTGGGTCCCTTGAACTTTCACATGAATTTTAGGATCAGCTTATCAGTTTCTCCAAGGAACCCAGCTGGAATTTTGATGGAATCACATTGAATGTGGGGGGTACGGCCATCTTCACATGGGCTCTGTGGCTCCTTTTGAGGTCAGAAACTTATATGTTTTCTCTGTGTCTGTGTTTGCGTCTGATTTTTTCTTTCAGAAACACAAGAGCCGAAAACGCCGGTAAGTTGCCGAGGCTGACGTAGGGGAGGGAAAGAGCAGGCAGAAATGCCAGGGGTGCAAACTCCATGGCTCCAGGGCCGGGCAGGTGAAAAGCCAGCTGGGTGCGAGGCAGAGGGAGCGGCGGGGACTGGCCGCACAGAGAGGCTCACTGTTGGGGTGTCCCACTGGTACGGTGCCGTTTTCCTGAGTGTGAGGCGTTCCCATCCCCTGGACAGGGAGAGAGAGCGCCATCCTGCATGTGGCTCACAGTTCTCAGCGGGTCGCCCCGACATTTAAGCTTGTTTCTTGGTCATCCCCTGCCTCTTAGACTCTCGGGACACACACTGGTTTGAGTCGATGGTTGTACACAGGGATGAGTAAGGAAGAACTGCACAAAGAGGGAAGAGAGTGCTTTGGGCAATAGTGAGTTCCCTGTCACTGTAGGTGTTCAAGCAAAGGCCAGTGACATCTTCATACTGTTGGACTAGAGGGCCTTTAAAGGTCCCTTTCAACTCAGACATCCTGTGAGCAGATGTTTAAGTGTGATCTCTACCCGCAAGGATGGGACCCATGTCTGAGAAGGTCCTATGCATATGTATCTCAGCCTGGGCAGGGGAGCCCTCGGACTAAATCCTGAAGTGGTACGAGCCGCCTGGTTGGCTCCGGGCTCATCTTCCATCAGAGCCCCGTCTGGGTTTGTCCTGGGTGGGTGGTGGGGAAGGTAGGCCTGTGACAAGTGAACAAGTCCTGTTGTTTGTTAAATTCAGCTGACCTAGGTAGGCCCAGGATGTATGGCCCTGGCCCTGCCCACTAGGCCCAATTCTCCTTCTCCAGCCTCTTCTGCACCATGGAGCCGGAGCCCATACAGCCTGGCATGCTCATCGACATTTGCAAGTACCTGGACTCCCTACAGTACCGCGTCTGGAGGAAGATGGTCATGTCTGTTGAATCTGGTGAGTGGGGGTGCAGGCAGGTAACACAGGTCATGGGGGACAGCACTTCATGAATGACAGAGAACCAGCAGAACTCGCTTTCTCCAGCTTCATTCAAAGAGGCCGCCCATGCCCTGCCCCCGTCCACTCCTTGCCCCGCTGCTCAAACCGCTCCTGGCAGAACCCCTTCCTCTTTGAGTCCTGGCACTTAGACACCGCTTCAGAAGAAGAAACTGTCCTCTATTCAGAACGGTATCGTGTACACAATAAAAGACCTCCCCAGTTCAGGATTGCCTCCCTCAAGGTGGTCCCAGCCCATAGGATCACTACGTCATGTGCAGTGGGTGAACATTTGCCCCCCTCAACCACCACCAAATTCTTGTGTTGAAGTCCTAACCTTCAGAGTGATGGTGTTTGGAGGCAGGGCCTTTGGGAAGTGATTCAGATCAGATGAGATGAGATCATAAGGGAGGGGCCCTCTGATGGGAATTCATACTCATGAGAAGAGACAGAGAGCTGGCTTCCTCTCTCTCCATTTTGTGAGAGCACAGCAAGAAAGTGGCCATCTGTAAGCCAAAAAGAGGGCCCTCACCAGCACCTGGCCCTGGGGGTACCGTGATCTTGGACTTCAGCCTCCAGAACTTGGGAGAAATAAACTCTTGTTTAGGCCACCCCGTCTGTGGTACTCTCTTTGTAGCAGCCCAAAGTGACTGAGACACATGGTTTTACTGGGAGAAATGTCAGTGACCTGGGGAATGTTACATGCGTTTCTAAGATGGCACGGGGGTTGTGTGAGCATCGGGCTCCCTGACTCTACTAGCTTCCTCTGGCTGCCGTACCCAGCGACTGCAAACGAATGCCTCCAAATGACAAATTGATTCTCACACTGCTGGAAGCCAGAAGTCCAAAATCAAGGTGTCAGCAGGGCCGTGCACCCTCTGAATGCTTCAGGGGAAGGTCCTTCTCTGTCTCTTCCTAACTGCTGGTGTCCACAGGCCACCCGTGGCTCGGGCTGCAGCCCTGCCCGGCTCCACCTTTGTAGTTGCTGGCCTTCTCCCCTCACTGCGTTGCTCCTCTTCCTGTAAGGACCACAGTCTTTGCCTCAAGGCCATCAGAGGTACTGGGGGTTAGGGCCCCCATGTACCTTTTTTTGGTGAGGCACATTTCAAACCATAACACTGCCCCTCAGCCCACAGAAGCTCCCTCCCTGGACTGGGGCCAGGTGGGACACCTGTTGGGCAGTCTAGGGGACTGGGGCGGCAGCTGGTGTGGCAGAAGGGCAGGAGGTCAGGTTCTCTGATTTCACGCTGCTCTCCCTCTCTGCTCTCAGTGCCCTTCAGCTTTGATCCCAACACCGCAGCGGGCTGGCTGTCCGTGTCCGATGACCTCACCAGTGTCACCAACCACGGCTACCGAGTGCAGGTGGAGAACCCAGAGCGCTTCTCCTCGGCACCTTGCCTGCTGGGCTCACGCACCTTCTCCCAGGGCTCCCACGCCTGGGAGGTGGACTTGGGGACGCTGCCTAGCTGGCGGGTGGGCGTGGCGCGCATGCGCCAAGATACTGGCACCGGGGGCCACTCCCACAGCTGCTACCAGGACACTCGCTCCGGCTTCTGGTACTTGTGCCGCACGCAGGGGGTGGAGGGTGACCACTGCGTGACCTCAGACCCGACCACGTCACCGCTGGTCCCCTCCATCCCACGCCGCCTGCGTGTGGAGCTAGAATGTGAGGAGGGCGAGCTATCCTTCTACGATGCTGAGCGCCACAACCACCTCTACACCTTCCATGCCCGCTTTGGGGAGGTGCGGCCCTACTTCTACCTGGGGGGCACACGGGGGGACGGACCCCCCAAACCTATGCGCATCTGCCCTCTGCGCATCACCATCAAGGAGGAGCTGGATGGCTGAGGCCGCCGGAGCCCGCCCGATGCCGCCCAGGTGTATGCCGTGGTCCCGCTTTCTTTCAGCCCCTCTTCTAAAGCCCACTCCCTTGGGCACCTCTACCTCCTGCTTTCTGCCAGGATCTTGCTACTGACTGATCCCTCTCCATGGCTCCAGCCCCCAAGCCTCCCTCTTCATTCTTGGTCTTCAACCACAATTGAAAGTCATCCATTAGACAGCTTGCTGGCCAGGCTCTCCCCAGAGTCGTGGCGGGATGTGAATTTTCTGAATCCTAATGTCCCCATTTCTGGGGATGTTTGCCTCTAGAGTAGACCTGTTTTAAAATTTTTTAATGTAGGTTTTATTATTATTCAGGTATGGTGAGGCCAACAGACCAGGAGAAAACTGCTGTTGAAAAGAGTTTATTACTTAGAGTTCCCAAGACGGGCTGTGCAGGTTGGGGTTCTGGGTGGGGGGCACACATAGAGAAGCACCAGGTCCCCTGGGAGGCAGAGAGAGTGAGGGGAGAGCATGGGTGGGAGACGGTTGTGGTTTTCACAGGAAGGAGCAGGTGAGGCAGGTACAGGGTGGACAGGTGTAGGACCAGGTAGTTCAGCTAGCCCGGGGTGGGGGTGGGCAGCCCCGGGACCAGTGAGCTCCACATTTCAGTGTCAAGGATACAGAAAACAGTGGAGTACAGTTAATGCAGGGCCGGGGCTGTGGCTTTGGGGCAGGACCAGGGCTTGGCTTATCTGCCACTTTTAACCAGTATTTTAACAGAGCCTCCCTGGGGCCTCTCAAGGCTCAAGGCAAGGCTGCCCATCAGATCAACTCTGATTTATCTCTTGACACTTTGGATAATTTCCTCTGAACAGAGGGTTTCAGAGTGCTTAAAAAACACAATTTTAAAACCATAGTTTAGACCTCTGATCCTCAGTTTCCTCATCTGTAAATGACACCGCAGGGCTGGAAGGCGGGGTGCTTCTGTAACTGCTGTGGAGGGGATCCCTCTGGTCACTGTTACACAGGCGTGAGAAGGGGAGGAGAGGGTATGGTCAGGGGTGTCTGGGCAGAGTGAGAAGCAACGGAGAGGCATCTTTGCTGACCTCAGCCTGCGTATTCTTGCTCTGCTGCCTTTTGCGTTTTTATCCCAGTTTCTTCTCCCTCTGCCATGCCTGCCAGGCTTGGACCTCCACCCTTTTTACCTCATGCATGCCTACAGGTAGTTTTTAATGCTCGAATCCTCGTGTCCCGGGGACAGCATTGTAAAAGGAGATATTTTTCTATAGTGGCAACATTGTCATCGGGGGTGGCACATTCCTGACCAAGGATTCATGTCCTTTCTCCTGCCCGTACCCCCGGTTCACAGAAACGGACATTTTAAACAGAAATGATGATTCAAAACTATAAATTGGTTATAAACGTGGTGCATACTTTGGTAGGGCCCCAGGAGGGACGTGGCAGGAAATGCCACCTAGTAGCGGCAACCAGGTCAGGCGTGTGAGGACGCTGGGGAACTGGGGAGCGGGCCCCTTTGCAGGCACTCAGAAAAGCTCAAGGCACTTTGATACCAAACACTTCTGAGGCCGGTGTGCACTCTCAAATCGAGTGTTTATCTAGCCCTTCTAATGTAATTCTTACATGGTTCTCTTGACCAGAAGTTATTTTGTTAGTTACAATAAACTTCTTAAAGTGTTTTATATTTCCACCTTAGATGTTGGAAGAGTTTTTTTAACAGAATAATTTAGATAGCCTAGACCCCTTTTTACAAAAATAAAAATGATATTTAGGGTAAAACCCACTTTCTTTGACATTTTCCTTCTAGTGTTCTTGTAAGCAAAAGTTCATGTTGTAGCATGTATTCAACTTTATTCCTTTTTATTACTGGATAATATTCTGTATGCGTAGACTACATTGTATTTATCCGTTCGGTTGGTGGGCATGTAGATTGTTCCTGCTTTTTTGGCCATTATGAAAATGCTGCTCTGAACTTCTGTGTGGACATATGTTTTCCGTTCTCTACACCTAGGAGTAGATTGGCTGCATCATGTGGTGACTCTGTTTAACCTTGGGAGGGACTGCCAGTGTGTTTTCCGATGTGGCCGCCCCGTTTTATATTCTCACCAGCGGTGTATGAGGATTTCAGCTGCGCGTGTCCTCCTTAACACTTGTTATTGCATGTCTTTCAACTGAGCCGTCCTGGCGGGGGGAGCTGGTATCTCATTGTGGTTTCAATTTGCATTTCCCTGATGCCTAATGATACTTAGCATCTTTTCATGGGCCTGTTTGCCACTTGCATGTCTTTTCAAGAGAAGTGACTTTACCCATTTTAATTAGGCTATTTGTAGTTTTGATTATTGAGTTGTAAGAGTTCTTTATACATTCTAGATACAAGTCCCGTATCAGATACACGATTTGCAAAAATTTTCTGTTAGTCTCTGTGTTGTCTATTTGCTTTCTCAAAGATGCCCTTTGAAACACGAACGTTTTTAATTTTGATGATGTCCACTTTGTTTACTTTTTCTTCTGCTGTTTGTATAACCCAGAACTCTCACCTTTGACACTGCCCTTAAACCCGTGCATCCAAGCTGTAGAATTTGGCTCGGGCAGGGGGCCGTTGTTCTACGGACAGGGAGCCCTAGGCCAAGGACGTGTTCTTCCTTTCCTTGAACCCTCTCCTTTCCTCGTCCACCCTGGCTTGTCCCTGTTTCACTCCCCTGCTCCTCACTACATTCAGGCTGAAGACAGCAGCCCACCACACAGCCTGCCCCTCTCCAGCTTCTCCCACGTGCTGCTGCCAGATGCATCCGCCTCAGTCTCACCTGGCACCCTAGTGGCCCCCCACCCCTACCTGCCCAGGTACAGTGTGTTTTCTAGGGCAGTGTTCGGCGCTCATCTTTCTCCAGCTCTGCCTCAGGACCTGGAGTTCCCTGACTTCTGTCCCGACCTGCCAGCCCGGGCTTCTCATGACCCTGCAGACCCAGCTGCCTGGCTGTCTTCATACAGCTGGCTGTTTGAGTTGGAATGTCCTGACATCTGGTTATGTCAGCCCCACCACTTACATGCCATGTCTCCTTGGGCACATGCTTGACTTTCCTGAGTTCATGCCCCCATCTGTGAAGACGGGGACAATCTCCACCTTTTGAGGTCTGATGCAGCATGCCTGCGCAGTGCTGTCCCACGTAAGCGCACTTGACAATGACAGCCATTGGAAGCAAGCAAAGAAATCACATGGGTTTCTCTCGTAGACCTCCCTGGCTCCACATTACTCCCGCTTCAGCCACGAGTTATTTTTTGAGCAGAATTAAGTGTACTGTGGCCACCTCCTTCCTTGCTTCCTCCTGCTTATAGAGGATGAAATTTCTCCCAACAGAGTTTGTCTGTTGATCAGAATAGTGGAAGTCTCTCATGACCCAGGACCTTCCACATGGAGTGACTGTGCCATCCTGGAATTTTCCCAGCTCCTTAGAGTGACATTCGAGAGCCTTCTCTGCAGCTTCTACCTACCCTTGCCACCATTCCCTGCACAGATTCTGCCCAACCTTGCGAAGCCCCGGGCACAGGCACGTCCCTGGGAGCCGCCTCTTGTGGCTTCTGCCTGCAGGCCTGTTGCCTTCCCTAACTTGCCTTCAGTAGGGCTGGACTCAGGCAGTGCCTTCTGCGACCTGCCCGGGGCTCCCTTGGCTGCCACTGCACACTCATTTGTTCTGCTGGAAGGGCGCTTGGGTGGCAGAGCTGCCTTTGCTGTCCTCTCTGCGTGGAGACTTGAGGGCAGGACACATAACGTCTTCCCCTTCCTACTGCTCGATCAGGTACACTGCTGGGGCCTAACAAGTAGTCGGTGACTGTGTGCTGGGGGTCAGCGCAGCCGTCCCTGACAATCCCACAGAACTGGCAGCATCAGAACCTGAAATCCGGATTCCTGGTCCCAAATACCACCTGCATTATTGACGAGCTGCCCGTACTTTTTGAACCTCTGCTCTCTCATCTAAACTGAGGATTATGATTTCTACCTCAGGCTGTTGGAGGATTAAAATGAGGTAATTTTTTGGTGCAAATGCCATGTACCTAAACATAGATGTTCTATGTGTTGGCTAATTCTTCGGAAAGTGGGAGGTTCTGAATGTCGATGTTATGATTCACGTTAACGAAGAACCCTAAAGGAAACTGAGAAATCTACGTTCACGGTATTGAAGTACCCAAATTTCTTGAGATTTTTAACAAGGATGTGTACATAAAACATGTTTATGAAAAATTTCGATGACATGGGAACATGGTTATGTTGTAATAACCGAAAAAAATAGGGTTCAGAGTTAGGCGTACAGACCTGCAAAACACACACACACACACACACAGACAAGCAAGACCCTGTCTCATGTTTGTGTATTGTTTGATTAGGTAATCCATTCACATGGCAGTAAGTTCCAAAGGTACGGAAAGTACTAGAACAGTCTCTCCCACTTTTTCCCACTCAGCTCCTCTCCTTGTGGGTAATCATAGTACCATTAAAAAAACAATCCTTCCAACCCTGGCTAGTGTGGCTCAGTGGATCGAGCACCGGCCTGCAAACCAAAGGGTCACTGGTTTGATTCCTAGTCAGGGTACATGCCTGGGCTGCAGACCAGGTCCTCATTAGGGGACATTCAAGAGGCAACCACGCATTGATGTTTCTCTCTCTAAAAATAAATAAAATCTTTTTAAAAAATCCTTCCAGAGATATTCTATGCACGGCAATATTCTGTTTATGACCACATCTGGTTCTCCCAATACACTATAATTTAAGAGCAGATACTTTAGATTTGTATCTCTAAGCAACCCAACAAGAGGAGAAAAATAAAGGGTGTTCTTAAAATATTTTCCTTCCCTCAAGGGGGCAGTTTGTCATGGGTGTTTTCATGCAGTCAGTTCAACTGATGGATTTAGCTTTTTGCCCTGGTCTAAATATTTCAGGGTTTTAAAACGGGAAAAAACTAAGTGGAATTTAGTTGCTCCTGACATTAGAAAATAAACCTTAAACCTGAGACCTCAAGATACATTTTAAAAATCTCAGTCCTCATAAAGGTATCTAGCGATACAAATAGCCTAGTGATGAAGAGGTTGGGATGTGGAATTGGAGAGGCTGGGTCCAAACCCAGACTCATCTACAGCGTGACCTTGGGAGACTTACTTAACCTCTCAGTGCCTTAGTTTCATCATGTGAAAGACGAGGAGAGTATGACAGTTTAAGATTAATGGAGATAACCTACCTCATAAGGTGGTTATGAAATTAAATGAGCAAATGTGTGAAACACTTAAAATAGGGTCAGGTACATACTTGCCATTGAGAGTCTACTACTGTGTTACCTGGGCCTGCTATTAAATAGCTGTGAGACTTTAGATAAACTTCTGTAAGCAGGAAACTAGGACACTTGCATATTTTTTTCAAGGTCTTTTCCAATTCTAATGTCCTGTGATCCACAATTTGTGTCACTATCAAAAGCCTAGTTTCTTGCATGTAGCAGGAACTGCTGCCAACCAATAATCAAGAACCTGGGTGTGATACCAGGAACTTTACCTCGAGTTTTCAGTCTGGAGACAAGCCCAAAGATACTTCATAATATCTGAAATATAGAAAAGGTTATTCTAGGGAGGAGCAGGTCTTGAAAAATTGTTCCTAAAATGAGTAATCAGTTATGCACAATAAAATTGTATTGTCATGTTCCAGTGATGGGTCACTTATGTCCTTGTATGTGCTAGACTAAAGATGATGTCAAACACTGACTCACGTCCACCATGAATATGATCTCAGCCAGAGCAGAGCTATTCGGATTGGGCAAAAGATAACTGTTCGTGGAGGGCGTTGAAGCATCTCCCTTCAAGGTTTCAAAAAGAAAATGCAGCTTCTCACCCTGGACCGCACCACCCATTCCTTTCCCCAGCAACAATTGGAGGACCAAGCGAGAGAGAGCCTGTGACCCCCCCAGGCAGAAGGAAGCCCCCCTGTTCTGGATGCTTTGTCCTTGTTGGCGGGTGTCACTTGGGTGGGTTTCTTTTGTGGGGAACAGGCTGAGGAAGATGGGAGATTTTGGTTTCTATGGATACTGGGCTGGCTGGGATTTGCATAATGTATTTCAGAGAACAGACCGTCTGGGAACAATGTGGACCCAGGAGGAACACAAAGGCACATGGAAACGAGTTGGGGGGTCTGGGTAGTCAGTCATAGATCAAAATTCCTAGCTGTTTGGTTTTGAAATTAGACAAAGTAATTTTAATTTCATTTGGAATAACAAGGAGGGTTAAACCAAATATTTTGGAGGGGAAAAAATGATCATACCCCCTCAGATTTCACCTTGAGGAAATATTCAGGTATTGGGACAATTTATATACAATTTATGTTCATCACAGAATTATTTAGAATAGGGAAAAGCCAGAAATAATCTAAATACACAAGAGAAGGGGAACAGTAAATTATTCCATATGCTGAAATACTACAGAGCCACTAAATAAAAGAATATTTAAAGACAAGAGGAAATACTTGACAAAAGCCAAATTAACAAAGAATAATCAGAACAATTTCAACTTTGTAAATCTACCATATTTTAGAAACAAATACCTAATATTGTTTACCATGCTTATCTTTGGATGAGGTGTTTGTCCATGTGACTTTTTTTCCCTCTTCCTCCCCGGCCCCTCCCGTTTTCTAAAGAGAGAAAGCATTACACTTTAAAAGGTAACATTAAGAAACCGGGAGTGTTAAATGTGGCTATTAAGTGGTTACTGGTGCCCTTGAAGAAGGGTTTTATTTTCTGAACTATGAGGTTAAGGAGGGGAAGCCTTAACAGAGACAAGGGAGGGAGATAACTGCTGGGCTGGGTCCCCAGAGACAGGATGGGTGACCACAAGGGGACAAACGGAAACAGTTGCATTGACTCATTGTGAATCCTTGCGTGTTTTCAGCCGGACGCTAGCGGTAGGGGTACCCAGAAAAAAAGTGGTGAAGTTCTGGGACAGAGGGGCTGAGACAGGGAGACAGAGCGCACAACAGCCAGAACCCGTTTGGAGACGACCCTAGGGTGGCGCTTGCCTGGAGAACGGGCTGAGCGGACGAAGTCCAGGTCCACAGGGCGTGGCCACGAGGCTCCGCTAGCCACGTCTACGGTGGAAGTGTCTGTGGAGCTGGTCCAGATGCCTAATTGAGGCATCCGGGTCTTAAGGAAACTTCCTAAGCAGGTACGCTACTATTGGCTACTGCTACTGACATGATGTCACCATCATCCAATCTTAAGTCAATTGCTCTTCCCAGGTTAGGAGTTAATTAACTCTTCTAAGCCTTAGGAGCTAGCAAAACCAGTGCCCCTTATCCGTTTTTGACTCTACTTTTCCAGGGTAGGAAAATGAGGAAGTGGCGATGGAAATAAACTGAATAAGAGCAGACAGTCCCAGGTTTTGTAGCTATAGGTATAGCTGGATATAATTTTCATGGTATAAAAGTAATGCGTGTTCATTCTGAAAATTGTAAAAAGAATCAGAGAATTCCACTACCCAAAGTTAATACTATTAAACTTTTAGATACAGTTTCTTTCTATATTTTTAAAACTAAAAAATATGAGTTTAATGAAAATTAACTCACTATATTTCTGAAAGCATTTTTAGAAATTCACTTACGAATTTTCATTAAATTATTGATATATAATTTATTAAATTATTAAATCAATAACCTTCAGCACTGGTTGGTGTGGGTCAGTGGATTGAGTGCTGACCCACAAACCAAAGGGTCGCCGGTTCAATTCCCAGTCAGGGAACATGCCTGGGTTGTGGGCCAGGTCCCCAGTAGGGGGTCCACAAGAGGCAACCACACATTGATGTTCCTCTGCCTCTCTCCCTCCTTTCCCCTCTGTCTAAAAATAAACAAATAAAACCTTTTTTTATTTTAATCTTCAAATGCATAGTAGTTAAGGGCTGCAAAACTTTTCAACTAAATGGCCATTTCATAAGTGCATCATTTTCCAGTATATAAATCTCAACTATCGTCTTTACTGGCTATAAGGGATTATATGGACATATCATAATTTATTTTAAGAGTGCCTAAGTCACCGCTGCTATAAACACTGTTGCATACGCATTGTATTGTACAACCCTTGACCCGTTCATTCCTTAGGATAAATTCCTAGAAGAAAAATTCCGGTGTCCAAGATTAGAATACATGTTGCCAGATTGCTCTCCAAAAATGTCGTAAACAGTCTATGACAGTGTCCGATCCTTCACAGCCTAAACAAACTTGGGTGTCTAATCATTTACATCTTTAATAATCCAGTACAAAAAGGCAGCTCGTGGGCCTTCCCCCGCCTATTCCCTTCGTCACTAGTGATGTTGACCACGATTATATCCGACGCCTCGTAACTCCTTTCTGAATTATCTGTCCTCTCTGCCCATTTTTATATCAGGAAGTTTGTCGTTTTCTAATCCATTTGCAAGACTTTTAATTTCAACCTGACATTATATTCTTGAATCTTTTTTCATAGGAACATAGGTAAATATATAGGTT
The DNA here is from genome assembly GCA_004026765.1 of Micronycteris hirsuta. Classification (NCBI taxonomy): domain Eukaryota; kingdom Metazoa; phylum Chordata; class Mammalia; order Chiroptera; family Phyllostomidae; genus Micronycteris; species Micronycteris hirsuta. Next base: position 177,618 of record PVJI01001407.1, read on the forward strand.
TTTCATTATACTATTTCTGCCAGGTTTGGGTTCAGTGTTCAGTCATTTTGGTATTGCACCTGGCCAGCTTTCCTCTTTTCCTGCGTGTGCAATACTTTATGTAATAGGATTGTGGAAAGTTGAAAGAACCGGAACCATTATTAGAGGTAATTCTTTGACCACTTTTAAAATATCTTACATAATTATTCATCAATTCAATTCAATTCAATTAGTCTATTCTTTATTAAATATTTAAAACTTAATTATTTTAGTTAAAATAATTAAAGTTTTAATTAGGACTTTATTAAACTTTATTAAAAATTTTAAAGTTAATAATATACACTTGGGTACAAATAGAAAATTCAAAAAGTAGACAGTGCAAAGTAAGTTTCTCCCTCCTCTCTGCCCCCGCCATCTACCTTCTCTTCCCAAAGCAACTGTATTACTGGTAAAAAAATATATTTGTTATGGGTCTCTCCAGAGGTATACTGAAAAAAGGTACATTGTTTTCACAGACTGTACTTATTTTTAGCTTGATTTTTAAATTATGATACATTTTGAAGATTGTCTTATTTAATATGTATAAAGTTACCTCATTCTTTTTAAGAGCTGTGTAGTGTCCCTTGTATGGAAATTATAATTTACTTAGCCACCTCACTTCTGAGAGAAATTAGGGTGATTTCTGATATTCACTATTACAAATAGTGTGACAATAACTATCATTACATGTAAGTATCAAATCTGTGGGCTGTTTTTTAATTAAGCAAGCTTAGTCTATTTGCAATAATTACCATGACAGATATGCTTAGACTTAGTTCTGTCATTAATTTTATATTGTGAATTCTGTTTTTATGTCATCTGAATTTTAAATATTTCACTATCGCCCTGGCTGGTGTGGCTCAGTGGACTGAGTGCCGGCCTGCAAACCAAAGGGTCACTGGTTCAATTCCTGGTCGGGGCATGTACCTGGGTTGCAGGCCAGGTCCCCACTGGGGGCGCACAAGAGGCAACCACACATTGATGTTTCTCTCCCTCATTCTCCCTCCCTTCCCCTCTCTAAAAATAAATAAATAAAATCTTTCTTAAATAAATAAATAGATGTTTCACTATGTATCTATTTATGTTCACGTATGTGTTGCTTCTGATAATCTGGAAGGTTTTTACCTTTGGTCTGGTGGTTATCCTTGTAATAGAAATTTTAAGCTGTTTTTATTTATTAAAGTCAATGAATGTGGCCTGTGTAATTTCTGCAGTTTGTAATTGTGGATGCTTCCTTTGGGGTTTTGTGTATGACCATTTTTTAAGGTGTCCTATGCTCCACGTAGTGGTTTAAAAAAATATGTTCAGAAATTCTTCGATGCTCCTCCTTTGAGGGGAGAGATCTCATTCCTCTCTCCCTGAGCGTGGGTTGACTCAGCAACTCAATTCTAAGGAGCAGAATGAAGCAGAAGTGACGGTGTGAGACTTTGAAAAGTAGGTCACATAAAGGGGCTGCAGCTGCTGTCACAGCTGCTCTTTCCCTCTTGCATCCCAGCCCCGCTGTGTCTTGAGAACATCTTCCCCCAGGCGGACCTTCCAAGGACTGCAGCCCTGGCTGACATCTTGGCTGCAACCCTGTGACAAGCCTAGAGCCACAGCTGGGTTGCCGACCCTCGGAAAGAGATAATACATGTTCGTCGTTTTAAGGTTTGAAGTCCTATTTTCACGGCAGTAGACAATGAAAGCCCTCCGTGTACCTCTGGCACCGTATTTCATCTGACATGAGAACACTGCTCTCGTCGTCTTGCGCCCCCTTGTTGGCTGGGCGTTGGTCCGTCCTTTCAGCTCTAACTCTGTGTCATCGTTTCGGATGTGCCTGTAGTAGCACTGTGAGTGAGGTGTTTCAGATGTTTTTCATCGAAAAATCTAAAACTCACTTTTACTGCCATTCTGTTTGATGTATTTTACACTTCCTTGATTCATCCCCCCACACACACATATTTTGCTCTGTAAAGTGTATTTTCTTTGCATTTTTTTCCTTTAAAATTTTGGTAAATACTTACACTATTCATAGTTTCAATAGTTATTATCTTAGTTTTATGAGATAACATAACTAAGACTCCCTATTTTATAAATCAGCATTACAAGTGAAAACCAAGAGAAACATTATAAGAATGATAATTATAGACCACTTGTTTTCAAAACCAAAGATCCTTAAAAAAAAAAAAGCACTAAACAAATAGGGAAGCAAATATTAAAGTATTTAAAAAGAGTATATAAACAGGTTAAGTGCATTTCAGGAATTTATTTTAGGATTTGTTTTTTTTTAAAGTCAATGATTTTATTAGGGAAATAAAAGTTACTCAAATGTTAACTGGTTGTAGGCAAAGGAAAGAAACATATTAAAAGTCGGTGTGTTGGTAAAGAAACCAGAATATCTGTTAGGCTCCGCCCAACAGATATTCCGAATCCAGGATTTCCATATTTCTCCATGGCTCAATTTCTCAGGGGTCACTTGCTATTCAAAAGATTCTGGAGACCAAATAAAATAGGATTCTTTCGGTTAAGAGTCTTTAGGTCTTTTCTCAGCCGAGGCATCCAGTGAAAATATAATTTATGTTTCAGATGCATCTGGAGAAGTAAAAAGTCTCTTTCGCATTGCACTGCCATGCTCCCTGCTCTTGGTCCTCTCTTCCATGTACTCATTCTTCAAGCATTTTCTCGTCTCCCGATCAAGGTCATTGCAATGACCAAAAAATTTCAGAATGCTATGATTCTTGTGACAATCCTTAAGTTCATCAAGACGTTGCATTCTTCAGTGCGCAGGTGTGGAAACAAGTCAGGACGCATCTTTAGGAGATGCTTGAGCACAGCAGAGCAACCACGCCAGGAGGCGGGGCCACACCAGGAGGCGGGGCCACGCCAGGAGGGCTGAAGGGATATTCACCAGCGAAGACCCCTGGGCCAGAGGCCTCAGCTTGCCTGGGCGCCAGAGCCAGGGGAGCTCCAGGTGTGGAATGCTCCCACGCCCTCCACAGCTGACCCACTCGGCCAGCCCCCTGGTCTTTGTTTTTAAAGTTCAAAATCAATTATTTCATCACATTAAAAGAGAAGAAAGTATATGATCATCTCAGTAGATGCAGAATAATTGTCTCATCAAATTCAACAGCATTCATTTAAAAAAAATTCTTTGGCACCTAGGAATAGAACACTTTCTGAATCTGAGAATGGGTATATACAAAAAATTAGAGAAAACATTTAATAATGATGAAATGTTGAAAGTTTTTCCCTTGAAATCAGGCCCAAGGCAGGTGTCCACAATCACTGCTTTTTATTCACCACCTTTTTGGAGTCCCTAACCAATAACTTAAGGCAAAATAAAGAAATAAAAGCTATAAGGATTGAAAAGGAAAAACTAAAAGTATCACTATTTGCAGATAATACAATTATTTGTGTAAGTAAATCAAAACAATCTACATACAAAGTGTTACTAGTAAATGAGTCTAGCAAGAAACTAAAATATAAAAGTCAACAAAAGATATTTTCAATAAAATATTTTTCAATAATATTGAAAAATTACATATTTAGGAATAAATATAATGATATTTACAGGGCTCTACACAGGCAATTATTAAGCATTTTTGAAAAAATTAAGGCCTAAATAAATGAGAGATATACCATTTCATGGATTATAATAATCAATATTGCTAAAATGTCAGCTCTTTTCTAATTGATCTATAGATGCAACACAATTCCAGTCAAAATTCTACATGGTTTACAAAAACAATACTGGGTAGATTGTAGATCCAAATGTGAAAGGCAAAATAATGCTTCTAGAAGATTAAATATGTAAATATTTTCATGACCTTGGTTATCAAAATAAAGCACACACAAAAGCCTAACAATAATGAGGAGATCGATGAACTTGACTACATGCAGATTAAGAACTTCTGTTCATTGAAAGAAGTCATTAAGAAACTAACGATACAAGCCACAGATAGAGAGAAAACGTCTGCAATACCTGTAATCCGACAAAGGACTCAAATTCAGAATATATGACGTAAAGAAGGATTCTGGTATAGTTTTCTGCCTAGATCCAAGGCCAAAATGAGGAGCGAAAAGAAACATTTTTATTTACTATAGCTGTTCTTTCCCAGTTCAGAGAACCAAAAACCTGGGCTGAGATGATTATGAGGAAGGAGCTAGAGCCCTGGTTAGCCACACCCTAAGTTTTGGTTCTGTGCTCGTGTGGCTTCTCTGCATTTTGTGGGGATGCCCCCATCAGGAGCAAGCCAAAGCTGCTCTGGCTGCTCACCTCTCTCCAGGGTGGTGCACTGCGCTGCTTGTGTGGAGGGGGTGTGGACCCCCCAAGGGTTGGCCCCCTGGTAAACCTTGGGGGCAAAGCAGCCCCTCAAGGGAAATGGTGCAGACCACCCAAGGGTGGGACCCCCTTGCAAGCTGCCACCTCCATTCAGAAGGTGTCACACACCCGAAGCGAATTCCTCTCCAATCTCCCAGGGTGGCCCAGGAGGACAGCAAACAAGGACCATGTCCCAGAGAGCAGATACTGGCTAATGAAGGACCTCTTCCAGGTGCCTGCAGGAGTTACCACGCAAAAGCCAAGAGCTTTGTCAGATACCCAGCGACCATTTTCTCTATCAGGTAGGATACAGACAGCAGATTTTATTATGCCTCCATCAACTGGACCAGCTGGAGACTGACTTGGAGGAAAAATGAACGAGACCTGGGATCAGGGCGTCTGTAGGGTAAATACATGGCAATCCCACCACCCGAGACAGGGGCTGGCCAGGGGTCCCCTGGCCAAAAGGAGTGTGTATTGTTTGGGGAATGGATTGTAACTCCCTCCTTATCTCCTTTTGGGAGTGGTGTCTTGTCCTGTGACTGCTACTTGACCTTTCCTTCTGCACCGTGCACACCGATGTAATGTAGCTCCGGGCCACTCGTAGGTTTGTGTAATGTGGACAGGTGCTGCCTCGTTATAATAACCCTCAGACTGGAGGAGGTGCGGTCACTCTCTCACCAACCCGCCACTGTTGGTACACTCCCCTGTTATGCAAGTAAGAAATGTCATGTCCATACCTGCTAGTCCTCCTGGTGGTTTGGGGCTTCTGTGCTAAGCCTCAATAAGGGGTGGCAGAGGTGTTTGGGTTCGCAGACACATCTGTGCTGTGTGAGTGACCCCACTATTGTGGCACAAGGCATAGGCTCCTGGCCCACATAGGTTGATTTTGTTTTCCTGGGAATTTTGAATTGAATCAAAGAGAGAACCAATGGATTTCTCTGTGTGGCTCAACTGAAAAAGATTCCAGCACTGCCAGATGGCAATGGGGTTCTTCACTGCTGTGAGGCAGCCATGTGAAAGGAGCAGCAGAGATGGCGGCCTACAGCATGGACGGGGTCTGCAGCAGGGACAGGGTCTACAGCAAAGATGGGGTCTACAGCATGGATGGGGTCTGCAGCAGGGATGGAGGTCTACAGCAGGGACGGGGCTACAGCAGGGTCGGGGTCTACAGCATGGACGGGGTCTGCAGCAGGGACGGGGTCTGCAGCAAAGATGGGGTCTACAGCATGGACGGGGTCTGCAGCAGGGACGGAGGTCTACAGCAGGGATGGTGGTCTACAGCAGGGACGGAGGTCT
>PVJI01001408.1:0-71276 GCA_004026765.1 Micronycteris hirsuta
CAGTCACCAGCCCAGTTCCTGAGTGTGCTTCTGGGCCCAAGCTGTCTTGATGTGCACCTGATAGTGGCAAATCTCCCACTGCCTATTTTTTCTCCGCTGGTCTAACTAATAGGTTCTCTCCGTGCCCTTTCTGGATAGTTTGGCCCCCGCTCTGAGTCAAGAATTTGTGCGGTCTGTATCTCCGGACTGCCGCTCCCCTTGACAGGGTGCTTCTGCCCTATTCCCACAAAGCTGCTTGGTCTTGCCGGGCTGCAAGCTCCTGCGTGCGCCTGCGTGCGCCTGGTCTGGCTGGCTAGGGCTTTGTCCCCGGCTGTATGCGTGAGCTCAGCGCCCCTGTGAATTCTTTTATCTTTGCCCCTGGACTGTGTGCCAGCGAGCCCCGGGTCGAAAGGCCTGGTCGTGTGCTCTCTCTGGTATTTTAAGCTGTGCGCCCGTGTTCGCTCACTTCTTTGTCCCCAGCTCTCGATGTGAGCTCAGCGCTCCTGTTAACTTTTTTATCTTTACCCCTGGGCTGTGCGCCAGCTAGCCCCGGAGAAAGACCTGGTCATGCACTCTCTCTGGTATTTTTGAGCTGTGCGCCAGTGTTCGCTCACTTCTTTGTCCCTGGATTATGCGTCCAAGAGGCCCAGTTGTGCACTGTCCCCAGTATTTTTGAACTGTGTACGAATGGTCCACGGGTCGCCGGGTGCGCACGGTCCCCGGTTTCCCTTGTTCGGTGTCCCAGGCCGCACTCGGCCAGAGATTCGCTGACTGCAAGCAGTTTCCAATACTTCTGGTATGGGCTGGGAAAGGTCTCGGACCCCAGATACAAACTGGCTCCTATTCCCCTTGGTGGAAGCGCCAGCCTCCTCTGGCCAAGGGCCGACCTTGCTCTCCCTCCGTGATACAGGCCGAGTTCCCTGGGCCTCCGATCCCGGTCGCCTACGACTCCTGGTAGCACACCGATCCCGAGTCCTGCACCGATCACGGGTTGCGCACCCGACCTCACGACTGTTGAGAGCTGGGCCTCTCCAAATAGCCACGTAGCGCCACTGTTTTTCGTCTCTGAAAAAATTCTACCTATTTACGCTCTCCAGACAAAACAAGCATCTGACTACTCTCAAATCCTAATCTGGCTCCCTCCCCAAGAATCTTGCGTCCGATCTGGGCGGCTGCCGGGTCTGGGACCGAAGCCCCACCCCGCTCCCCGGGCTTGTCCCGATGGGGACCCTTTCCTTCCGATGCTCTCTGCTTACTGTATGAATGTTCAAATTCCCCTGTAATCTTGGGCATCAATCATCACATGTGTTGGAATACTGCTGGGTTTTCGCCCTGTTCCTCAGAAAATCAACCAGTGGGGAGGAGGACGTAAACTCTGTTCCTCCTAACTCGCCGCCATCTTCCCAAGTCCGCAATGGTCTCCATTCTGTTTTTGCTTGCATGTTTTCTGAGGAGAAGCTAATTTTTATCTTTGTTCTCTATGTTTTTTTCCTTCTGTTTTTTTTTTTTTTTAGGCTTTTTAATCTTTTATTTTCTGTAGTTTGCAAATGATGCGCTTAGGTATAATTCAATTTGATTTAATTTAATTTAATATTATTATTATTTTTGTATTTATTCATTTATAGTTCTCAGAGTTTTCTGGATCTGTTTGGTGTCTGACATTAATTTGGGGGGAAATCAACTAAAATTGTTTCAAATATTACTTTTGTTCTTTATTCTTTTTCTTCTTCTGGTACTCCCATTAGGCATACTATACTTTTCACAGTTGTCCCACAGTTCTTAGATACTCTGTATTTGTTTTCATTCCTTTATTCTGTTTGCTTTTTATTTTTGGAGGTTTCCATTTAGATTTTGTAAAGCTCAGAAATTATTTCTCAGCTGTGTCCAGTCTAACAACCCTAAATAAGACATTCTTCATTTCTGTAACTATTTGAACCCATCATTTCTTTTTGGTTGTTTCTTACTTTTTCCATCTCACTGTTTATATGCCCCCATCTGGTTTTGATGTGGTCTGTGTTATCCATTAGAGTCCTAATCATATTGTTTCAAATTTCCTGTCTGAAAATTCCAACATCCCTGCCATATCTGAATCTGCATGATATACTGTTTCAAAGAAACTATTGTAAGTAGGTCTTTAGTAATATGGCGGTAAGATGCAGGGGGAGGTGAAGTATTCTATTACTCTATGATTGGGTCTCAGTCTTTCAACAAGATGGTCTCTCCAGACTGTGAACTTCACTAGTGCTTTTTAGCCATCACCAACTCGCCCACACACCTTAGGTGAGACAGAATGGGTAGAATGAACTTACAGTTGGATATTTTTCTTTTCCCATGTGGCAGGCAAAATAGGTCTGGAATGGGATATTTCCCTTTCTCTGTGTGGAAGACTAGAGCCAACTGAAGTATCTGCCTTCCCCTAAGTCAGTTAGGCTCTGATTAAACACCTGCAGGTTGGGTTCTAGTTAAATACAGGGTCTGGCAGAAGTAACGCCTGCTTGGGTGTGGTTGGTAGGGTAGTAGTAGGACTGTAATAATTTATAGTTTTAATTTGAACATTTCACCTAGACTGTCATATGGTGTGTTTGAGTATGATATTGTTATGTTACAGAATCACATGGTTATGATTTTTTAATTAAAGATTTTTGTAAAACAAACAAACAAACAAACAAACCTGGGGGCATTACTTGAGCCGGACCCCTGTAGTTTCTCCTGAAGGCTGACATTTTTAAAAAGTGAATGCTGCGTTGGACTTCAAAATGGTTCCTTTTCCCCTCCTATAACAGTAAGCATGATGGGATTTTTCTCCAAAGTTCATTGTGAAAACCTGGAATAAGTCTAGAACGTAAAACCCACAAATGTGTGGGTCCCCTCACCCGCTTTGTGAATGACCCCCCTGGAGCTTTTACTTCCAGAGTGGCTTACACCTGGCCTCCTGCGATGGTTCTGGTTTCTCTACCCTGATGCTGGTTCTCATGCAGTTTTCAACCTGGGGGTTTCTGATCTGGTAAATTATGATACTATGTTCACTGCTTGGTCTCTTCAATTTCCTGGGCAATGATATGCCCTGTGTCCTCACTTCTCTTATGGACGTAAGAAGATTTGTTGATATTCCAGTTTGTTCAGATTTTAAGATGCTGTTAGGATGGAATGGTAACTTCCAAATTTTAGTTAAGTTTGGACCAATGACAAGCATTTCTAAACTACATTATTCTTACAAAATGTCAGTAAAGCAGTGCTATAACATGAAACAATTAAGATAACAAAAATCTGAAATTAAAAATTACTTTAACAATAAGGACATTTATTATCTCCTATGTAGCAGCCTAGAAGTAAAATTGTAATTTCCGGGTAGTTTAACTCAGGAGCTTTCAAGGTCATCAAGCACCGAAGTTCTACCTTCTGCTTTACTGCCTTCAATGGGGAGCTGTTGTCCTCACAGTGTCAGGGTCAGGATTTTGTCGGCGATATCATTCTGCAAGATGTGGCGTTGTGAGGAAACTGAGCCAACGGTACAAGGGATCTCTCTGTATTATTTTACAACTCCATGTGAACTACAGTTCAAAATATAAATTTTTAACTTTTTAAAAATATAAGAAGTACAAGTAGTTTATTATTGGAGAGTAAGTGCTTATTGAAGAATATTGAAAGATGTGAATAAAGAAATTGGTACGAAGGCATAGAAAGATTTGAAGTCATGGTATAAAGTTCAGATTTTATCTTGCCAGTGACGTTATACCATTATATTAGTTTTCTATCGCTTCTGCAATAAATTATTATAACCTTAATGGCCTAAAATAAAACATTTATTATCTTACAATTCTGGAGGTCAGAAGCCTGAGAAAGGTTTTACTGAGAGAAAATTAGATGTCTGCAGGGTTGTATTTTTGAGTTGTTTTTCCTAGTAATTGTATGGGAAAATCTGTCTTTGCTTTTTCCAGTTTCTAGAGGCTTCCTGCATTCCTTGGCAAGTAACTTTTCCTCCAATTTTCAAAGCCAAGATTGTAGCATCTTCAGGTGTGTCTGACTCGATCGTCCCTTTTTCTTTTACTTACAAGTACTAAGATAATCTCCTCATTTCAAGATTGTTAATTTGCACCTGCAAAAACCTATTGCCATAGAAAGTAGCTTATTTAGAGTTTTTAGGAATCAGAACGTGGGCCTCGCTCGTAGATGCATTATTCCTAGGCGTCTACTGCACACCACTTCCAAGCCAGCCAAAATAACTGAGGGTTGAAATTGAGTATATTTAGCATGAGGCATTTAAGTGAAACATGTCTTGCAATGTGTGTAGTGCTATAATTTGCCTATCCCCCTAAATCTCCCAAACCCCGGCCAAAGATTGGACTAAATAAAAAAATATATAATGATGTAACTAGTTTTGCTTTACATTGATGTGGCAGCTAATGGATATCTTTTTTAGTGACTGCTTTGGACCTCACATTTAGCTGTTTCCCAATTTTTTTGCTGCTTCAAAATGGGAATTGTTTCAAAGATTCAAAAAATGTAAGATGTCCACATCAATATGTTTAATATTGTCCTGCTCCTCTTTAAAGTAGGAAGTGTTGAATTCTCCCTACTCATCTTCAAACTAGGAAGATCCAACCTCAAAGATCTGTCTCTTATGAGACAGATTCCTAATTCTCATTGGTTTCTTTACTCTGAAGATTCATTCAGAAAAGTGTACACCAATTCCAATGGTTTGAACTGATCTATCTTGTTTGTGGTAGATATTAATAACAAAATTGAAAACTTTCTTGGGTAGTACAAAATTTACTATGCTAACTTGTCCAAAGTAGAAGACATTCGGTGTGACTTTTACGTTACTTTTGTCTTTAGACAGGCAACAATAATCTTGCTGAAAGTTCCCATATACAGGTTGACATTTTTACTCTTTTTTTTTTATTTCTATAGGTGAAAATATCCATAGACATGACTAAGCACCTTTTCAGAGATTTTTAAAAAGACCTTATATAAGCAGCTTTACAATTTAGAAATATCACTTAAACTTTTGTTTCAATTAGAGTACACATTAAATATTGTATTAGGTTCAGATGTCTAGCATATAGCAGTTAGACATTTATATAATTTATGAAGTGATTCTCCCAACAAGGTCTAGTACCCACCTGGCACCATACATAGTTATTGCAATATTATTGACTATATTCCCTATGCTGTACTTTACATCCCCATGACTATTTAACTACAGGGTGAAGGATGTGTGATTTGTGGAGCAGGAATGACTTGCATTAATCTTAGTTGTCTTTCCCTAGTATTTTCCTATTTCAGTCAAATTAGCACCCACATAAAATTGCTCTTGGCTATTGCTTAACAGAACAAATAGTAGTTAAAGCAATTTAAGCATGCATTATATTTACTCATTGTGTGGCATTAAGTCTTTGTTTAGCACAAGGAATTTCCACAGAGATTATTTTTTTACGTGATCAAAAATGTGAAACTCCACAAAACTAGATTATCTCCATGGCTTATCCAGCTATACTATCATTTATGCAATTTTAATAAAGTTAACAATAAATTGTAAATGTGATCAGTGTTATTACTTGCAATGAAGTAGTAAAAAGAGGTAGAAATGTGAAATAAAAAGCCAGTGAAATAATGTTTAAATCAGCAATCAATGAAATTATTGTTCATAATCTCAGAATATGCTAGGCTCCTAGACAAGAAATTCATAAAGCAGAGCTTCTAAAATGTTGGCTACAATTTCTGTAGTACTTAAAAGGAACACTGATATCAACTTTCTGACATCGTTTTAAATTTTCCACTTAGAAGCCAGGCAGAAATCATTACTTTACCACTCACTGCTACTTTGTAACTATTTGACATGATTTATTCCTAAAGGTCAAAGAACTTTGAGGTAATACCTTATCATAAATTTAATAATTCTGTAGTATCTTTGGAATAATATGGGTTTTTCCTAATGTAAAGTGCAATGTAAATGGCAGAGACAAAATGAAAATTCACTTCTTTGTTTCCAGGTCCCAAATGTCAGCACCAATATGTATATTATCTTTTGCACAGAGTAAGAATTAGCTTCATGCTAGATTGTGAAATATCTCTGTACTTGTGGGAGGGTGTATTTTGTAACAAAGTTACTAATTAGAGCTTATCTAGAGAAGAATATAATATATAGTGAAGGGAAACCAGAAACTACTGCATCTAGAACTGCTGAAAGACTTAGAGAAGAAAGAGAGGAATAAGATGTGGACAAAAAGCTGTTAGACTTCTGAATGGTTATCATGTCTAGACTCTAATGTTCTAATACATGGAATAAACATAGAAACGTGTTTCAATCCAACATCAAGACTTAGAAAGTGAGAAATATCAAGCAAATGTCTATGTTGCCTTGTTAGGTGTGAGCTCCTCATTTCTGAAGGGTTCAAGTAAAAGCTGGATTACCATTTTGTCAATATGTTGTTAAAAGATTTGCTTGCACTGTACACAAATTAGAGAAATATAATACTGTTTCTTTGTTTTTTATTTTTTAATCATTTTTATTGTTATTCTATTACAGTTGTCTCAATTTTCCCCCCTTTGCCCTCCTTCGCCCACCTTAACCCCACTCCCACAGTCAATTCCCACACTGTTGTCCCTGTCCATGGGTCATTCATACATGTTCTTTGACTAGTCCGTTCCCTTTTTTTCCACCATTGCTTGTTCCCTCCTCCCCTCTGGTCACTTGCAGACTGCTCTATGTTTCCATGACTGTGGTTCTCTTTTGTCTGTTAGTTTCTTTTTGTTGTTCATTATATTTCACTTATAGGTGAGATCATATGGTATTTTTCTTTCATTGAGTGGCTTATTTCACCTAGCATAATATCCCCCAGTTCCATCTATGCTGTTGTGAACAGTAGGAGTTCCTTCTTTCTTTCTGCTGTGTAATATGTACCATAGTTTTTTGATCCACTCATTTACAGATGGGCCCTTGGACTATTTCCAGCACTTGGCTATTGTAAATAGTGCCACTATGAACATAGGAGTGCATAAGTTCTTTTGAATTGGTGACTCAGGATTCTTAGGGTATATTCCCAACAGTGGAATTGCTGGGTCAAAAGGCAGTTCCACTCTTAGTTTTTTGAGGAAATTCCATACTGTTTTCTACAGTGGCTGTGCCAGTCTGCATTCCCACCAGCAGTACACTAGGGTTCCCTTTTCTTGAATCCCAATGATGGTCATTCTGACAGGTGTGAGGTGGCATCTCAATGTGATTTTAATTTGCATCTCTTGGATGGTTAGTGATATTGAGCATCTTTTCATATGCCTATGGGCCATTTGTATGTTCTCCTTGAGGAAGTGTCTGTTCAGGTCTTTTGCCCATTTATTAATTGGACTGTTTGTGTTCCTGTGTTGAGTTGTATAAGTTCCTTATATATCTTGGAGATCAGACCCTTGTCCAATATGTCGTTGGCAAATATGTTCTCCCATATAGTCAGTTCCATTTTCATTTTGATGATGGTTTCTTTAGCTGTGCAGAAGATTTTTAGTTTGATGTAGTCCCATTTGTTCATTTTTCCCTTTATTTCCATTTCCATAGGAACGTATCAGCAAAGCAATCTTAGATTCAATACAATTCTTATTAAAATATCAATGGCATATTTCACAGATACAGAAAAAATATTTCAAAAATTTATATGGGACCAAAAAGACCCCAAATAGTCTCAGCAATCTTAAGAAAGAAGAACGAAATAGGAGGGATAACATACTTGATATCAAACTATACTGCAAGATCACTGTAATCAAAACAGCATAGTACTAGCATAAGAACAGACACATAGATCAATGGATCAGAATAGAGAACCCACAAATAAACCCAAGTATCTATGGTCAATCAATATTTGACAACAGGGGCATGAGCATACAATGGAATAAAGAGAGCCTCTTTAATAAATGGTGTTGGGAGAACTGGACTGTTACATGCAAAGAAAATGAAACTAGACTACCAACTTATACCATATACCAGAATAAACTCAAAATGGATAAAAGACTTAAATATAAGTCTTGACACCATAAAAGTCCTAGAGGAAAACATAAGCAGGAAAATTTCAGATATTCCATGTAGCAATATTTTTTGATCCTGTTCCTTTTTGCGTTCTATAATTATTCGGTATAACAAAGGAAGATGCTAAGGTATGCAACTGCCTAGTGAAGAGTATAATAGCCTGATGCCCTGTGAGGGAAGCTAATCAACATTCACAACAGGTAGATCAACAGGTAGATCTAGTTGAAGTCAATGAGAACCCAAGACAGGCCTTAATTGTTCATGGCATGTTATCTTCTGTTTGCATGCAAATATCTCAAGTATATACTCTAGGCTATAAACACAACTTTGTATGTTGATCTTCCTTTGGTACACATCACTCTTCCTATACATCTTAATTTTCTATGTCTTTCTCCACTATAAACAACAAATTAATTATTTAAGAATCTTAGATAGTCTTGTGTTTTAGATGTATTTTGGTAACTTGTAGTTGATTCAAAAAAATGATGAAAACAGTTTAGTTATGATTTTTATTTGGGAGAATGTTCTAAATTTGTTCCATAGACACTATCCTTCACAGGTTCTTTCTGATAGTTTGCCTGGGCCTTGAATTCTAGTGAAATATGCAGACTGGTGGTTCTCTATACAACATGGGGGGACTACCATGGAGTTAATAAATTTTGAAATGTTTTATGAATTCAAGGAGGACATAGTGATAATACATGTCATTATTTTTATGGGATGCTGCATGACTTACCTGTGAACTCAGAATAACAGAATTTTGGTAGAAGTGTCAACTGAGGACTATGTAGAGAAGAGAAAACCAAAATTGGATATTTATCTCAAAAGTTTTAAAATGCAACAAATTGTTTAAGTTTAATGAAAGTTTTCAATGAATAAGATTCTAGATAATTTTTCTAGAGTTTTCTTTAAGTGTAAAGATACATATCATACATATATACACACATACACACATTAATATTACTAAAATATTACAAGTAATACAAATATTAATTACTAAATACCAATTACTAAATACAAATACTAAATTTATGCTGGTACCAAATTCCAGTTATAACTTTCAAGTTAATTGGTTATCTTAGTCAAAATATAGGAATTTCTACATTCTTTCTTTATCCCCTTTTTTAGTTTTTTGAATTATCCAGTTTTGTCGGGGGTGGGAAGTGTTAATAATCCTCTTCTTTCAATGTTAAATACTATTATTTTTCTCCCACCAATTTTCTGTAATGAATGTCTTTTGTATAAAGCTATTTAAAAATACACCAAATTCTCATTTCATTGCTGAGACTCATTCAGAGTTTGGGATATATGGATATTTTTTCAACTAATTTAAAGACATTTATATTATGCAATATTCACTTTCTAAAGCAAGCTTTCTGTTTCTCCAGGGAGATAAAGCAGTGGAGATTTTTCTCATTATTTATTTTCATTTTTTTTCCTGTCTATTTCTGTATCATTTGAGGGACTTAAGTTCAATCTTTGGGTATCCCATAGTGTTGGTAATGGTAGGGATGTGGCTATCTGGCTGTTATCTCTGAGGTGTTAATATTTAATCATTATGATAGGATTGCATTTGATGTCATATCAATTACATAAGCAGAGCCTGGGTGATTATTACTTGCTAAGTATGTAGTGATAACTGTTCAATCTTCATAGTGAACTGAACCATATGGCCTCCAAGATTTCTGCAATATCTAGGATTATCCAATGGGGTCTAACTTGGCCAGTATGAAAATCTGAGACATAGAAATGTCCATACCAACTGTAATCACAAGCAGGGTATCAAAACTCTAATATAAATGTAAAGCTCTGCACCCCAAAGAAAGCTCCAAACACAATCATTTCTTTTTTCAGAATCACGTCAACTACCCAAGCCTGATATTACCACGGAGGATAATACTCGAGGAGTTCCTCAGTTTAAGGCCAGTAATTGATCTCAAGTATCCAAATGTTTCCCTTTTAAAACCATAGAAAGGCAATCTAAGTAATGATGGTGGCAATTTTCTGAGAAAATGGGCAATGGAAAAATCCAAAAACCCCAATAGACATTTTGCTGCTCCCATGAGATCGCAGCAAAGTTTTGTTTTCTTTCCTATAGCTTAAAAGATTTCATATTCTGAGCATGAACTCCACCATTTCTTCAGAAGCATAAACTGGAAAAATAAAACAATTAAACAACTATACATACACACACACACACACACACATCTTTAGGAATGGAATGGATACCTGCAGCTGCTGAAGAAAACCAAGTTCATTGTTGATTGTGTGCTAAATTGGAGGAAAAGCACCTCTAGAACAAGGGGGAATATTTGCCTGTATCACTGAAAAATTAGATATTCACTTTTATTCTCTCTCCATAAAATCAGAAATATAAATTTAACCTAGCATGGTGGCTGAACTAATGTTTTTCTGTTTTTTATTATCAGTATTCAATTTGTTTTTCTCATTTGATTATATATTTTATACACATGGGCTATAATTTCAATGCCAAAACTATTCAATTATCCCATTAGCAGGATACATGGGGACTATAGTGAAAAGCTATTTCATGTTGCAACTGTGGCATGGAATTATGCATTTCACAATATTGAAATTTCAAAATTTTACACAAAAATATTCATCATGGATGAAGTAAAGAGAAGTAAAGCATGTCTTTTTAATAAGAGCTGCATAGTAATGATATTGATAACCTTAGGCCTAAGGACAGGAAAACAGAGCAGAATGGAAGTTCTGGAATTGGGATATTCACTGATGTTTCTTCTATGAGACATAAAATTTTCATTTTATAGCTTGCTACTTCAATTTCATCCTTTCCTAACTGATTTATCATGCCATAGTATATTTCCAAAGAGGGAGATTATCACATATGACCTAATCTAGAAAAAGTCTTAAAGACAAAATAGGGTCAAAGAAACAGCTGAATTTAAAGAGCATATCCTCCAGATTTACATTATAGACTTTACCTGAATAACTGAAAAGCATTTTTTTAGTTTAGTGAATTGAATATAGTTGGGTTATGGATTAAATCACTGTGTGCCATTCAACTAGGAGTTCAACTTATTACTGCACCTGATTCCAGTTAAATTTTTTATGAGACAGACAACTGGGGAAATTTGAAGCTCCTTCCACAAGAGTGGAAGCCAAAACACCTCCAGAGATTATTTTATGTACTACCATGTCATCCTGTACAATTGAAAATGCAATTAGGACTATAAAACTATTTTAATCTAAAAAATAATAAACTAGAAAAAATAAAGGAGATATTTACTGGCATCTTGTATAAACATACTCAGATGTAATAAATCTAAAGACAAAAGAGAAACAATTTAGGCACATCATATATACTCTCACATGAAACCTGTTAGTGTCTGGAAGTTTTTAAGCATTGGATTTTGATATTTACTGTCTCTAGAAGTAAGTGTTGTTGTTGCATTTATTTAGGAAAGAATGATAAAAATCATGCAAATGAGCATAATACAAACATTAATTATTAATATCAAACTTCAATAACCGTAGACTACAAAGCAAATCGCCATTCTTTCTTTTTTGTTTCTCTTTTGTTTTATTCTACTGAGAACTTATTTCTGGTTTGATAATCCTGACATGACCAAAACAATTGCTGAAAGTATGTGGTTGACCAATGGCTTAGTGATGCAAAATTAGTTTCACTCTTTTCTAAAACCTTACATGTAGAAAGTTTTCTGTCCCACCTCCATGAGTACCATGAAATAAAATAAAATCAGCCTATTACAGGAAAGAAAATATTTAAAATATATGTTAGCATAAAATTTGTTCAAAGTACTATGGACCTCGTCATTGCTAAATCTTACTTTTGCAGTTTCATCTGTTCTCTCATGCTCAAAATGAGGTGTGAATTTGCTGAGAAAAAAAGTGAAACCTTTTTGCCAAGAGCTGATGCACATGAGCTTCACTTACTATTGAGGAAAACCTATCTACAAAACAGATCCCTTTGTTTAGCTTTTAGTCATTTTTAAGGGCTGAATGTAGTGAGTTGATTAAGAACCCATTTTTGTATTAAAAATGGCCTTTTAAAGCAAGTAAAATATTTCTAGTGATGACACGTAAGCAAGTGTCATTCCTGACTTTGCTGACTTATGCAGTCCAAGGGATTTCTGAAGTTTCTAAGGGAAGATGTCTGTCTTCTAAGGGCCAACTTATCTACCAAACATAGTAGACATGGTGACTCAACCTCACAATAATTTTAGGGCCTCATTAGAATATTTTAATTAAAAACATTTTCATTATAAAAATGTATAGTTGAAAGTGTTGCGGACACCAGCCTGCAGTGTCCGTGGCATCATGGCTGAGACACGAGACAAATTCACATATTCTACCGAGTCCTGTGGAGGAAAAGGGAAGGCATGGCCACTCTCTCAAGGGGACGGCGCACTGACCCTTGCCTTGACAGGCTTTTATTGTCTTTCTGGGCACATTACATTGAGGGTGGTTTTCCTTTACTATGCACAGGTCCTCATTGACTATGCATAGGATAACTGTAGGTGATTACTTTTAACAGATAACAAAGGAAAGGATGTTGCTAATTACATCAAGAAAGGAGGATATTTGCAAATGCAAATGGAAAAGTGATTGAACTGGTTACCCTCATCCTTGGAAGGTTTAGCATGGATTTTAGGAAGTTGCAGTAAGCCCTTGTTGCCTCAATTCAGGGTGAGCTATTTTAGCAAAAAGCAAGTCTCAAAGCAGCCTAGTTACAATGCAGGCCTGATTACCCACGGGAGAACCTATCTGTGGGCGTGGGCCTTTTGTCACTCTCCACTGTTTGAGTGGAAGCTGGTCCCACGCCACATAGAATGGTCTCCCATATGAAATATTTTTTAACAATATAATTAATGTATTTGTTTTATGTCAATGTATTTTCAAATGCAATTTTAATATTTTTTTGGTGGAAGGAGCCCAAGAAGGCAAAAGTATTGTGTCCATGAAAATCATAATGTGCCCCTGCTTACTTTGACCTATAAACATAATGAAATAGAGAGAATATAGGAAAAATATATATTTTGTTCAATGGTTTAATATTAGGCTCTTCAGATTCTGGTCATTCCAAAAATAAATTTCAGCCAATTTATTAATCATTCATTGAATGGTCTCTAATTTACTTCAAGCTGAAGTGATAACTATAATGTGAAATATGTTCCAAATGTTTCAATTGGAGGCTAAACACTGTTTATTGATGCATTCAAATAACAATTGCCATTCCACAGAGCCCTGCTTCATCAGCCAGTTACTCATTCAAGACAGCATTAAATTCTTCACCTTACTGCATTCCAGGTTGGATTATCTGTGATGATGTGATACTACTGCAATGTATCACTCAAATCTTTCATTTGAGTATAGCACCTGGTCCTCTTCAATATTTTATGGCACAGAAAACTCATGAATGAAGACACAACCACTACCACCAGATGCCAAATATTTCCTGAGATGATTATATGTACCTATATATAGTATTGTGCATAGTGGTTATTGCCGCTATCTTGTGGAGGGCAGAACTTTGAACTGGGCATGAGAAACCTTATTCTTGCCTCAGCTATCTCTTATATCTTTGACCTTAAACAAGGTATGTACCCTTTTTGTATCGCATGTGTTCAACAAAAAAAGAAAAAGTAGTCCATTCCTATATGATCTTCTCTACCTCCAAATGTGAAGAATTCCATGAAGGTATTGTGTGGTTCTCCACAATGTCTTTATGTATGACATCTGCTCCCATTGCCTAGGATCTGGACCAATAAGCATCAGTTGCTAGGATATTCTACTAACCGTGATTCCCTAAAATTTTCCACAGACTTTTATAATAAGCATCACTTCCAAGCTGTAGCATACTTGGCTTCATTCCAGGATTCTATTATGATTGTTGCTATATGTCAAATTTCCACAGTTCATATCCATGGGAAGGTTAGATGTTATATCATGAATAAGAACTGGAGTCTGAGTGAACTTGGCCTTAATCTGTGAAACTTCATTAAGGCCAGCCTATATTTTCTGATTTGCTTTCCTACCATTTGGTTTGCCAGGAAAAATAGAAGAATTTGGGGGGATGGCTTTCAATTTTCTAATGATGAGAAAGATTCTTAGCTATTTATAGCATTTCCTTGTTGTTGGTTTGTAATTCATTTATGTTTCTTATCAAATTAATATGTCAGATTGTGATATCAAGTAAAGTGATCATAAGTTCTTACAATATTGCAAATATAAATATAGAAGAAAACTTAATTGGCATTTTGTACTTTTTTGTACTGCTTTAATGTAAGCTATTTCAGTATATATTAGCTGTGGTTTTCTTTAATGTTGAAAAGTACAAAGCATATATTTGTATATGATTACATCTATAATAAAATAAATAGAGACATTATTTTTCTTTTCTTAAAAACTAAACGGCTAGATACAAAATGGAAGAGGAGTAAGTGGAAGCTACACTATGCTCCTCCCAAGACAATCTGGAATTACGACCAAATTGTAGAGAAATCATCCAGAATGACCAACTGAACACTGGCTAGAGAGAAGCCTCATAACCACAGACAGACAGAAGAAACCACTTCACCACAACAAAACTGATACAGAGTATGGAGGAGTCACAAGAGGGTTGGCTATGCCCCCACAGGTGGCAGCTGAAATGCCAAAGGGATATTTCAGGAGGCAGGGGGTTCCCTCCAAGAAGTGTGGGGTCTAAACACCAAACTGGGCTTGCCAGCCTATGGCACTAGAGCCAGAAAGGAACCCAGATAACATCCAGCTGTGAAAAGCAACAGGATTTCTGTCTGACAGGGAGAGATGGTTGGATACACAGAGAGCCTCTTAAAGGGCTAACACAAAAAAATTGTTTGCATCCACTTACCCTGGGCTCGGGCAAAAGGAGGGCAGAGTGAACTAGAGATGCTTCAGGAGAGTCTGGGGTTGGTGTCTCTGGGGAGAGACCTGAAGGAACAGCATCCAGGATCCCTGTGCTGATTCATGCCCCATACTGCAGAAGCCATCTCTCTCAGTCAGAGCACTCCTCTCTGAATGGCATCAGCCTGAGGGGAAGTAATACCCCTATTCACGGGAATTATTCTGTTCCACCTTGTGCTGCTTAAGCCTAGATGCTGATGGTAGCTTGATTAGATTAACAACCAGTTAGTTAAATGGCTGATTAGTTTAACAAATTAAGGTGGAATATACAAAGACACAGCCAAAATGGGAAGACAAAGAAACAGACACCAAATGAAAAAAACAAGTGAATTTTCCAGAAGAACTAGAGGAAACAGAGGCAAGCAATTTATCAGACAGAGTTTAGAGTAATGATTATAACAATACTCAACAACATGAAAAGAAATATACAACCCCCCCAAAAAAAGGACCAGTCAGAAATAAAGAATGCAATATCTGAAACACTAAAATATATAATACACTGGAAGGAATAAATAATAGGTTAGATGTAGCAGAGGGTAGAATTAGTGTTTTGGAAGACAAGGTAGAAAAGAAACACCCAGGCAGAGCTGCAAAAGGAAAAAAGAATTGAAAAAAATGAGGAGAGCTTAAGAAACATTTTTGACAATATGGAGCATAACAACTTCTGCATCATGGGAATACCAGAAGGAGAAGAGAGGAAGCAAGGGATTGAGAACACATTTGAAGAACTAATGACTGAAAACTTCCCTAATCTGATGAAGGAAAAAGTCACACAAGTCCAGGATGTTCAGAGAGTCCCAAATAATGTGGACCCAAAGAGGCCTACACAAAGACACATCATAATTAAAATGACAAAGTTTAAAGACAAGGAAAGATTCCTAAAAGCTGCAAGAGAAAAGTAAGTAGTTACCTACAAGGGAGCACAAATCAGACTGGAACCTACTTACTCAACAGAAACATTTCAGGTCAGAAGGGAGTGGTGTGAAATATTCAAGGTGATGAAAGCAAGGACCTACAACCAAGGCTACTTTACCTAGCAGGACTAACATTTAAAATCAAAAGAGAAATAAAGAGCTTTCCAGACAAGAAAAAGCTAAAGGAGTTTGTTAACACCAAACCGGTACTGCAACAAATGTTAAAGAGATTGCTTTAAGAAGAAGAAGAGAAAGGAAAAAGAAAAAAACAGAGGACAACAGTCTAACAATGAAACGGTACTACCTATACATTTACTAATAATCACCTTAAATGTAACAGGCTTAAATGCTCCAACCAGAAGACATAGGATAGCTGAATGGATAAAAAAAATATCTATTTATATGTTGCCTCCAAGAGACCTATCTCAGATCAAAAGTTACACACAGACTAAAAGTAAAGGATCAGAAAAAGATACTTCATGCAAATGGGAAAAAATAAAATGGGGAGTAACAAAATTAAACTTTAAAATCAAGGCTATAGTAAGAGACAAACAAGGACACTACATAACGATAAAGAGAACAAGCCAACAAGAGGATGGAACCCTAGTAAACATTTATGCTCTCAACATAGGAGCACCTAAATTCGTGAAGCAAATCTTGATGGACACAAAAGGAGAGAATGACTGAAATACAGTCATAGTTGGGAATTTTAACACCCCATTGACTTGATTGGATAGATCTTAAGGCAGAAAATCAACAAGGAGACAGGAGCCTTAAATGACACATTAGATCAAATGGAGTTAATTGACATCTTCAGAGCATATTGCCCCAAGCAGCAGGATGTATATACTTGTCAAGTGCACATGGAGTGTTTTCTAGAATAAACCACATTTTAGGACACAACACGAGTCTCAATAAGTTTAAGAATACTGAAATCATATCAAGAATCTTCTCTGACCACAATGCTATGAAAGAAGAATTTAATCACAAGAAGAACAATGAAAAATATGCAAAGGCATGGAAGCTAACTAATATGTTATTAAACAATGAATGGGTCAACAATGAAATCAAGGAAGAAATAAAAAAAATACCTTGAAACAAATGAAAATGAGGATACAGCAACCCAAAACCTGTGGGACACGAGGAAAGTAATCCTAAGAGGGAAATTATAGGCCTACCTCAGAAAACAAGTACAAGCTCAAATAAATGATCTAACTTCACACTTAAATGAACTTGAAAAAGAACAACAAACAAAGCCCAAAGTGAGAAGGAGGAAATGATAAAGATTAGAGCAGAAATAAATGAAATAGAATCTAAAATATTGATTCAAAAGATCAATGAATCCAAGAACTGGTTTTTGAAAAGATAAAAAAAGATTGACAAATCTTTAACCAGCTTCATCAAGAAAAAAGAGAAAGGACCCAAATAAATAAAATCAGAAATGAAAGAGGAGAAATAACAATTGATACCAAAGGATTGTAAGAAAATAGTATGAACAAGTATATGTCAACAAACTAGACATAATGAAATAGGTAAATTCCTAGAAATAATATTTCAAAAATATATCAGGAAGAATCAAAAAAGAAAAATCACAGATTTTAAGTAGGTGGATTAAATCTAATGACACTGAAGTCTTAATCAAAAAACTCCCAACAAATAAAAACCCTGGGCTAGATGGCTTCGCAGGTGAATTTACCAAATATTCTAAGAAGAAATAACACCTCTTCTTCTCAAATTAATACATAAATTTCAAGTGAGAGAAGGCTCCCTAACTCATTTCATGAAGCCAGCATGCTCCTACTTCCAAAACCAGATAAAGACACCACAAAGAAAGAAAATTTTAGGCCAATATCCCTGATGAACATAGATACTAAAACCCTCTACAGAATGTTAGCAAATTGAATACAGCAGTACATCAAAAAAATCACACACCACGATCAAGTGGGATTTGTTCCAGGAATGAAAGGTTGGTACAACATTTGTATATCAATAAATGTGACTCACCACATAAACAAATTAAAGGATACAAACCACATGATGATATCAATAATTGCTGAAAAAACTTTTGATAAAATCCAGCACCCATTTCAGCAAAGTGGGAATACAGGGAACATACCTAAACATCATAAATGTTATGTATGACAAACCCATTGACAGCATCATACTCAGGGGTCAAAAACTATAAACATTCCCCTTAACATTGGGAACAAGACAGGGATGCCTGTTTTCACCTCCCTTATTCAAAATAATACTGGAAATCCTAACCACGACAATCAGACTAGAAGAAGAAATAAAAGATATCTGTATTGGAAAGAAGAAATAAAACTGTCATTATTTGCAGATGATGTGATACTGTATATAGAGAACCCCAAAAATTCCACCAAGAAACTACCAGAACTGATAAATGAATTCAGCAAAGTAGCAGGAAACAAAATTAAGATCCAGAAATCAGTTGCATTTTTATATGACAATTATGAACTAACAGAAAGGGAAATTAAGAAAACAATCCCATTCACTATTGCTACATAAATAATAAAATACCTAGGAATAAACCCAACCAATGATGGAAAAGACCTGAATTTGGAAAATTGGAAGACACTGAAGAAGGAAATTGAAGAAGATGCAAATAAATGTATGCACATACCATGTTCATGGATAGGAAGATTTTTTTTTTTAATATGAAGATTTCTCTTTTGCTTGTTGTTCAGGTACAGTTGTCTCCATTTTCCCCTCACCAATCCCCCCCCCCTCTGTCCATTCCCACCTCCCGTCTTCGATCCTACCCACCATTGGCTTTTTCCATGTGTTCTTTACACAGGACACATAACCCTGACAACCCTTCCCTTCTTTCCCACATTATCTTCTCCCAGGTCCCCTCTGGTTACTGTCAGTTTGTTCTTTATTTCAATGTTTCTGGTTATATTTTGCTTGCTTGTTTGTTCTGTTGATTAGATTCCACTTATAGGTGAGATCATATGTCATTTTTCTTTCACAACCTGGTTTATTTCACTTAGCATAATGCTAATTAACATTACTAAATTGCCCATACTACCCAAATCAATCTATAGATTCAATGCAATTCCTATCAAGATTCCAATGACATATTTCACAGAACTAGAACAAATATTTCAAAACTTTATATGGAACCACAAAAAGCCCCACATAGAAACAGCAATCCTGAGAAAGAACAAAGTTGGCAGAATCACACTACCTAATATCAAACTATGCTATAAGGCCATAGTAATCAAAACAGCCTATTACTGGCACAGAAAGAGACACATAGATCAAAGGAACAGAAAAGAGAGCCCAGAAATAAGCCCATGTCTTTATAGTCAATTAATATCCAACAGAGGAAGCAAGTACATACAATGGACTAAAGATAGTTTATTTAATAAATGGTGTTGGGAAAATTGGACACATGCATGCATAAAAATGAAGCTAGACCATCCTTTTACACTGTACACAAGACTAAATTCAAAATAGGTCAAAGACTTAAATGTTAGACCTGAAACCATAAAAATCCTAGAAGAAAACATAGGCAACAAAATTGTGGACATTGCCTATAGAAGATTTTTATCAGAAATATCTTCCCAGGCAAGAGAAACAAAAGGAAAAAAAAAACCAAATATGACTACATCAAATTAAAAAAATATTTGCACAACAAAAAAAAAATCATTAACAAAATTAAAAGACAACCCATTGAATAGGAGAACATATTCACTGATCCATCTGATGGGATTAATACCCAAAATTTGTAAGTACTTACAAAACTCAACACCAAAACCCAAGCAACCCAATCAAAAAATGGAAAAAAATACCAAAATGACCTGAATAGACATTTCTCCAAAGAAGACATACAGATGGAAAACAGGCATTGAAAAGATGCTCAACATCACTAATCAACAGAAAAATGCAGATTAAAACAACAATGTGATACCTTCTCACACCTGTCAGAATGGCTATCATCAATAAATTAACAAGTTCCGCTGAGGCTGTGGAGAAGGGGGAACCCTTTTGCTCTGTTGGTGGGAATGCAGACAGGTGCAGCCACTATGACAAGCAGTATGGTGATACCTCAAAAAAATTAAAAGTGGATCTTCCTTTTGATCTAGTGATCTCACTTCAGGCAATATATCCAAAGGAACCCAAAACACTAATTTGAAAGAATGTGAGCACACGTACGTTCACTGCAGCATTATTTACAATCACCAGCACATGGAACCAGCCCAAATGTCCATCAATTGATGAATGGATGAAACAACTATAGAGCATGAAACAATGGAATTCCCTCAACCATAAAAAAGAAAATTTTACCTTATCCTCATCTTACTCCCGACCCCAGGGAAGAACACGCAATATTTCATCATTAATTAGGTTGTTAGCAATCAATATTCTGTATGTCTTTTAGTAGAATTGAAGTAACAGAGGTAGTTCCTTTATATTCCTAGCTTGTTGAGATTTTTTATTATAAAAGATTGTTTAATTTTATCAAATAATTTTTCTACATTTCATAACATAATTACATGATATTCTCATTGTTATATAGTGTTTTGAATTGCATTGGTTGCCTTTTGTGCCCAATTTTCAGAACTAGCAGCATATATAATCTCTCCCTATTATCATCTAAAGCCAATCTCTAAAATTGCCCTCTTTCATCTACTCGAGATCTCTTTGTTGCAAAATTACATCTGGGTACTCTCTACATTCATGTTCTCTAATTTTTGCCTTCCGTTTTTCAACATGTTCTTAAGAAAATACTTAAACACAAAGAGAATTTTGATGAATTGCACAATAAAGTCATGTGGTCCCACCATCTAGATTCTACAATTAGGCTTTTATTGTCTTTGCTCTATTATATATCTATGCATCTCTATGTTAATGTCTCAATTCACTTTGTACTTGAGGCATTTTGAATTAAATTACAAACATCAGTACACTTCATTAGTAAATATTTCAGCATGCATATCATCAGAGATTTTCCTTTTTATTCTCTGGAGGAGAAGATTTAAAATTGATGTTATTTCTTTCTTAAGTGGGTGGAAAAATTCTCTGAAGTCATCAAAGTTTTGAGCTTTCTTTGTGGGAAGGCTTTTATTTACTGATTAAATATTTTCAAATAGACATAGGATTCTATTCACATTTTCTATCCTCTTGGTTGAGTTATATATATAACTTTCTTTTGAGATAAAGCGTAGATTCACAAGTGGCTGAAAGAAATTATAGAGATATCTTGTTTAACCTCCCTTCAATTTCCTCAAATGGCAATATCTTGTATAACTTGATATAAATTGACATTGATGGAATTCACTGATCTCATTCAAATGTCATTCGTCTTACATGCAGTCATGTGTGTGTATGTGTATTTAGTTCTATGGAATTTTATCACATGTGTAGGTTCATGTGGCTATAACCACAGTAAAGGCAAAAAAAAAATAGTTCTGTCATCCTTCGTGCTACCCTTTTATGGAAACAGCAATCACCTTTCCTTCCTGCCTAGCTCCTGAAAAACACAAACCAGTCATCCCTCTCTATACTTTTATTTCCAGATTGTTACATAAATGGAATCAAACAGTATGTTACTTTTTGGGATTGGCTTTTTTTTTTCAGTGAGCATATAATTCCCTTGATGCAAATCGTTGGATGTATCAAGCTGTTCTTTTTGTCGCTGAGTAATAATCCAAATTATGAATGTAACACAATTTGTTTAGCCTTCCTTCATTGAAAGATATTTAGGTTACTTCCAGGTTGGGGCTATTACCAATAAAGCTGCTTAAATATTTGTGTACTGCTTTTTGTGTGAACATAAGTTCCCTAATTTGTATCATGATTTTACCCATTTAATGGGTCATTGTCAACAGTAAATAATAATTTTTTTAATTCACAACCTTTTGGTGTATGGGGCTACACTTTAACCAACTGACCCACCTGGCCAGGGTAAATGACTTCTTTTCTTTTTAAAGGAAATGTGGAGGCAAAATTATCTGCCGTGAGTGAGGTGAAGAAGGTCTGAAATCATCATTGATAATTCTTTACCTGTCCTCTTAAAAGTCTGCTTTAAAATCCCCATATCTTTCCACATATTGCCTTATTTCTCTGTTCCTCTATCATATGGAAAATTATCTCGATGGAATGGCAGCTTCTAAGTTTTCTATTAGGGAAGCTATGTGGGTGTCACAGAACAGAAATACTCAGAAGACCAACTTAAAATGCTTTGAACATTTGATTTATTCAATCAATGTAAAATGCACTGTGAGAACCAAAGCGAAGATCTGAAATAAGCTAACAGATTAAGAGTAATGTACTGGCAGGATGAAAGACACATTCTTTGACTCTCGGGTTACACAGTGGTCATATCGCCTTTCCCTCTTTCGTGTTTCTCATTCAAGTACAACAGTCTTGGAGCTGCCCTTAATTTCTCTCTCCAGTTAACCACCCATATCCAAGTCTTGTGGGCTCTACATGCAAAATGAATCCTTTCTGTAAATATTTCTTATCATCTCCACCTCTACCACTGTGTCCCAAGAAATTTTCCCAACAGATTTCTTTTTCAAGGTTAGCGAAGCATAGTTTATGTCGTGGGAATCAGTTTCTCCATAAAGCTGTCAGAGTAATCTTTGAGTAGTGAAACTCTTCCAAATCTCTTAGTAGCTTCCAAGCACACTTGAGGCCTTTACAATCTGGCTCCATCTCCACCTCTTTATTGAGTCAAACTCCTGTCTGATCATTTCTCGAAAACTTCCGGTGTGTTCTGGGAACAGTTCCTTTTCTCCTAATTGCATGACTGGGATAGTCACAGGGATCCTCACCTCATGTAAGTGTGTGCTGAAATATAATTTTCTCAGAGACTATTTTTTCTGGCCACCTTATTAAAAAGAACCACATTCACATTCCTGATCTATTATTTTCTATATTATTTCCTATAATGTTTGCTCCATAAAACTCAATTTCCTAAACATTCAGAAATATGTATATAAATATGTTATATATAAATGTTTTATATACAAATATGTGTTAGATATGGTTATGTATTTGTATACATGCGTGTATATATCTTGTTTTTCTCTCTGCAACTTTGATTTAATCCTTTCTATCAACAATTGAATTATTTTAAAACAGAAGCAACTAAATTAGTGACTTACACATAACAGATACTGACCAAATGTGAGTAAAACATGTGAATAAATGTGAAAAGCACACATAAGATAATTTTGTCTGTTGTTCCTAAGTCTTCTCCTGCCTTTCTTCCAGATTACACCATGTTATTTCCTTTGTAGAGGATATCTTGTACCAAAATGCACATTAAGCTCTTTATGTTTCTGAAATTTTTCAAATGTTGTGAAAACAGAGCTGAAAGGCACAGAAACAATGAGGAACAGATTTATGCTATGGAATCAGACACACATCACATAACTTACAAATCTCTCCTCCATTGCTATTAGTTCTCTTGAATTGTATTGCAGTTTATAGTGGGTTTTTTTTTTTTGTTTTGGTTCATTATCTTTATTTAATGTTTCAAATAATTCTGTGTATTAGGTAAGTAAAATTTTTATATACATTTCTACAAAAAGATTTTGAGAGATGAGTGAGCTACTCATTGATACATAATTAGTGGCAGAATTAGAATTTAAATTCCAAATCCTGTACTCATTGAAATATTCTACAGTATATTTTCAAAATATGCTAGCATGTAGCAAATATAATTTAATCTGTAGATTTTAGCTCATTGATGAGCTAATATTTTTTAAAATAATAACTGTGGCAGTCATATTAATTTAAACTCCTGTTTTTTTTTTAATATTTTACTTATTTATTTTTAGAGAGAAGAAGGGAGGAAGAAACAGGGGGTGAAACATCAATGTGTGGTTGCCTCTTGTGTACCCCCTACTGGGGACCTGGCCTGCAACCCAGGTATGTGCCCTAGACTGGGAATCGAACTGGTGGCCCTTTAGTTCGCTAGCCGGTGCTCAGTCCACTGAGCCACACCAGCCAGAGATAAACTCTTGTTTGTAACGGAATAAAAATGTTTAATGATATCTCTGCTCAATCCCATGATTTTTCATTAATACTTTAAAATAAATTTATTGGGGTGACATTTGTTAATAAGATTGTGTAGGTTTCAATTGTGAATTTTTATGATACATACTTTGCACATTGCCTTGTTTGCCTACCAAAGTCAACCTTCTTCTATAACCATAAGTTTGACCACCTTTATCCTTTACTACCCCCACCCTCCTTCCCTTTGGTAACCACCATACCACTGTCTGTGTCTATGAGTTTTTATTCCTTTGTTCATTTGTTGCTGTGTTTTATATCTTATATATGAGTTAAGTCATATGGTTCTTAACTTTTTTCTGTGATTTATTTCACTTAGCATGATATTCTTAAAGTTATCCATGTTGCAAGTGAAAGTATTTCACCTATTCTTATGGCTGAATAGCATTTTATTGTGTATATGCACCACATCCTCTTTATCCAATGATCTTTCAAGGACTCAGCTGTTTCCATGTCTTAGCCACTGTGAATAATGCTGCAATAATGTTTGACTTTTCCAATATTATTAATCTAATTCTTACTGAAAATCAGTCCTGTTCACTTTGAAATTGTCCCAGCCTCCCTAGCTGTTTCCACTCCTTCTGTGTACAAGGTGGCCAAGTACTGCCTCTTTCATTGAACATATTAGTGTGTTTTTTTTTTGAGGACCCTGAGTGTCCTCTCTTTCAGAATGCTTTTTCAGGAGTGGGAGTTACAGCTTGGTAATGTTACTTTCTTTACCTTAGCTCCTATTAGAGAGGTTGTGTTCTGCCAGTTTCAAGCTTCTAAGGTTCTATAGCCCCTTAGTGGGCACTTGCCAGGTACTTTCTTGTGAACCAGGAAAGATGACAGAAGTGCAGGATGATTCACCTATTCCAAGCTCACCATCCTCTATACCATCCATACCAGGAGATATCATGTTTATCAGTTCCCAGCCTAGGAAAGATAGGGTGGTTCAGACATATGAATTTTTAAAAATAGCCTTCCAGTGATATCTTTGACATATAAGAATTGTATATATTTAAGGTGGACAACTTGGTGTGATGATATGTGTATACATTATGAAAAGATCACTACAATCAAGCTGACATATTCATCACCTCTACATAGTTATCATGTGTGTGTGTGTTGAGAAAATTGAAAGACGTAACTTCTACACAAATTTCAAGTACACAATATTGTTAATGATCCTCACCATGCTGTAGATTAGATCTTTAGAACTTGTTCATCTTGCATAACTGAACATTTGTGTCCCTTGACCAACTTTACCCCATTTATCCCTTCTCTTCAAGCCTGGCAACCCCCGTTCTACTCTCTCATTCTATGAGTCCAGCTATTTTAGATTCCACATATAAGTGAAATCCTCTACTATTTCCCTTTCTGTGTCTTGCTTATATCAGTTAGCATAATGTGCTCCAGTGTTACCCACGTTGATGTGAATGGCAGGATTTCCTTCTTTTTTTCCAGCTGAATATACAAGATGGAGCAAAAGTAGGTTTACAGTTGTGAGTAAACAGAACACAGAGTTTATTTTTGTATTATTATTTATTAACTGTTGCATTATTTTGTACAACCATAAACCTAATTTTGTCACACCCTATAGGTGCATGCACGTATACATATTTTTTACCCATTCGTCTGTTGAAGAACATTGTCTTGTTGATTCTTTCAGAGCATCCCTTGCTTTTTGATAGGGAGGAAAAGTGGCCCATTTGTTCCAATGAAGTGTGTTCATGCATAAGGTATTCCAGACCCCACAAAGTGTCTTCCTGCCAACTCTGTGGAAAACGACTTGCCCCAACAATTGGAAGCTCAAAGAATGTGGGGATTTCTTATCTTTCATTATTCACAAGTGTGATTCTAAGCTGCAATACCCAGATTAGGGAAAAATACCACAAACAATAAATATACTGTTATATAAACTATGGTATTTTTAAATACTGTGTTTTGACTTGAAACACAGATGATAAATTTCTCAAGTCACATGGAATTCGACTTCAAGGGATGTTATGCTAAGATGGAAAGACGTGGATAGATGTAAACTCAGGCTAATTGCTTTTGATAATAAAGAAGATGTATGTTGCTTTAGTGGCAACTGATTCAGTATAAAATGTCACGGATAAAAGAGCTGGCTGAAGTGATTTTGCCTAGTAAAGAAAGGTGATATTAAATATAAAATTATACACTGAATCAGCTACTTCAGGGAAGAAAGATAACTTCAGGGAGCACTGATACTGCAGAGGGAAAAAACAATATAAGTGTGATTTTTAAAAATAAAGATGTGATTTAAAAAAATAAAAACAATATAAGTGTGATTTTTATAATCTAGTCTTTTACTAAATGGAGTTTGTTTTATTTAGTGCTTTTGGCCATAATCATGTAAGGGTTCAATGTCTCACACACATCTAATATAAATATATAAAATCACATGTGTACACTAACAAAATTTGCACTTCTATTTGTGATTTAAAAATACTTGGGTGGTAAATGCAGACAACTGTACTTGAACAACAATAAAATAATTAAAAAAATAAAAATACTTGGTAAAATAGTATATTAACAATCGTTTGTAGGAAAATCTAGAAAACATATATTGACAAAAGTATGACCAAAATTTTAAGTATTTGAGACAAAGAGCAACTTTCACAAATCTTAATTTTCTTAAGATTTCATTTATATACTTTTCGAGAGAGGGGAAAGGAGGGCGAGAAACATCAATGTATGGTTGCCTCTCATGTGGCCCCCACTGGGGACCTATAGGAGACTGTTCTGTGTGGCATGGGCCCAGACCCCACTCGGAAAGGCCAGTGGAAAGCGAGGTCCAGTACACAGGACCCATGCCCATGGATAGGTTCTCCCGTGGGGAATCAGGCCTGCATTGTACCTAGGCTGCTTTGAGGCTTGCTTTTTGCTAAAACTCCCTCACCCTGAATTAACGCAACACATGTTTACTGCATATCTTTAAAGTAACTTCCTAAAATCTTTGCTAAACCTTCCATGGAGTAGTATAACCAGTTCAACCACTTTTCCCTTTACATTTGCAAATATCCTTCTTTTTTATGTAATTAGAAACATCCTCTTCTTTGTTTTCTGTAAAAGGTAACCACCTAAAGCGAACCTGTGCATAGTAAATGAGGACCGGCCTCAATATAATGTGCCCAGAAAAGCAATAAAAGCCTGTCTAGGCAAGGGTCGGGTGCTCTCCCCTTGAGAGAGTGGCCGTGCCGCCCCTTTTCCTCCACAGGATTCGGTACTCCGTGTAACTTGTCTCATCTCAGCCACAACGCCATGGACCTCACCAGCCAGGGTCCACATCAGGGACCCGACCTGCAATGTGGATTAAATACGGCAAAATAATTCCCACCATAGTGTTAGCTAAGACCTCTATTGTGTCACATAATTACCATTTCATTTTATTGGTGAGAACATTTAGATCTAATCTTTCATACATTTTAAGTATTTAATACAGTATTTTAACTATGATTACCATGTTTTATATTAGATCTCCAGACCTTACTCATTTTATAAATGGAAGTTCACACCCTTTGACTACCTTCTCTCCATTTCCCCTATCCTGGTTACCACCGTTCTACTCTCTGCTTCTATGAGTTCAGAATTTTCAGATTATCCATGTAAGTGAGGTCATTAGAGTATTTGCTTTCACTGACTTCTTATTCCCTCAAAGTTCATCTATGTTGTCCCAGATGGCAAGATTTTCCCTTTCTTAATGGCTATATTAATACATGTGTATGTATATATGTAGGTGTGTATGTATATCCATACGCCCATTGACTGACAGCTTTTTTTCAAATCTAGGCTTCTGTGACTAATACCTCTATGATCATGGAAGTGCACATATCCCTTCAAGATCCTGTCACCATTTCTTTTGGTTGTATATCCAGCAGTGGGATTGCTGATCATATGGTAGTTCTATAATTTTATTTTCATTTTTAAGGACTCTCCATACTGGCTGCACCAATTTATATTCCCACCAACAGTGAACAAAAGTTTACTTTTCTTCACAGGCCAACTAACACTTGTTCTCTCTCTCTCTTTTTTATCATACCAATTCTAATATGTGTAAGGTGATATCTCATTATGGTTTTGATTTGCATTTCTGTGATGACTGGTGAGGTTGAGCTTTTTGGGGGGGTATCTGTTGTCCATCTCTATGTTTTCTTTGGAAAAATGTCTTTTCGGTTTCCCTACCCATTTTAAAATCACATTTTTTTTTTTTTTTTTGCTATTGAGTTGTATGTGTTCTTTATACATTTTGGATATTATTCCCTTATCAGATATATTTCTGCAAGTATTTTATTCCGTTCCATAGATTGTCTCTTTATTTTGTTGATTTTTCTTTTTCTATGTAGAGCTTTTTACTTCAATGTAGTAACACAGGTTGATTTTTGCTTCTGTTGCTTGTGCTTTTGGTGTCATATGCAAAAAAAAAGTCATTGTAAGATTAACGTAAAGGAGCTTTTCCCTGTTTTCTTCTGGAAGTTTTATGGTTTCAGTTCTAACATTTAAGTTTAACTCATTTTGAGTTAATTTTTATGAGCAGTGTAAGATGGGATTTAATTTAATTTAATTTTTTCAATTGGTTGTCTAGTTTTACCATTTATTGTAGAGACTATCCTTTCCCCATTGAGTATTCTTGGCTTCCTATTCACAGTTTAGATGACTATTATGTGACAGTTTATTTCCGAGGCGTCATTCTCTTCTGTTTGACTATGTCTGTTTTTATGCCAGTATCATACAGTTTAGGCTACTATAACTTTGTAGTATAGTTTGTAATTAGAATGTGTGATAACTCCAGCTTTGTTCATCCTTCTCAGGATTCTTTAGACGATTTGGGTCTTTGTGGTTCCATAACAATTTTAGGATTTTTTTTTCTATTTCTGTAAAAAATGTCACTGGAATTTTGATAGATATTGCATTAAATATATAGATAATTTTGGGTAGTATAGGCATTTTTATGGAGATTTTTAAAATTTATTGTTCAGTTACAGTTGTCCTGTTTTTTAACCCCTTGCTCACCCCAGCCCCAAGCCCCACTACTCCCACAGTCAATCAGCCCCTGTTGTCCATGTCCATGAGTCCTCTACTCATGTTCTTTTGCTTGCTCCTTCCCCTTCTTTTCCCCATTATCCCCCTCCTCCATTCCCCCTGGTAACTGTCTGTTTGTTCTTTATTTCCATGTCTCTGTTTCTATTTTGTTCATTTGTTTGTTTATTGATTAGGTTCCACTTATAGATGAGATCATATGGTATTTATCTTTCACCACCTGGCTTATTTCACATCACATAATGCTCTCCAGTTCCATCCATACTGTCGTGAAGGGTAGGAACTCCTTCTTCATTTCAGCTGCGTAGTATTCCATCGTGTAAATGTACCGCAGTTTTTTGATCCACTCATTTACTGATGGGCACTTAGGCTTTTTTTAGCACTTGGATATTGTAAATAATGATGCTATGAACATTGTGGTGCACAGGTTCTTTTGAATTGGTGGTTCAGGAGTCTTAGGGTATAGTCCTAGCAGGGGAATCACTGGATTGAAAGGCAGTTCCATCTTCATATTTTTGAGGAAATTCCATACTGTTTTCTACAGTGGCTGCACAAGTCTGCATTCCTACCAACAGTGAACTAGGGTTCTCTTTTCTCCACAACCTTGCCAGCACTTGTTTGTTGATTTATTACTGATGGCCATTCTGACTGGTGTGAAGTGTATGGACATTTTAACAATATTAATTCTTCTGATCCATGAATATAGGAAATATTTTATTATGTTTGTGTCTTCTTCAATCTTATTTATGAAGATTTATAGTTTTCAGTGTACAGACCTTTCATCTTGGTTAAAGTTATTCCTAAGCATTTAATTGTTTTTGACGCCATTGAAAATAGCATTGTTTTTTCTCTTTTTCAGATGCTTGTTATTGTATAAAAATACAACTAATTCTGTATGCTAATTTTTTATCTTGCAACTTTCTTGAATTTATTGAGTAATTCTAAAAGTTTTTCCTGTCACTTTGACTGGAACTACATTAAATTTAGTATGGATCACTTTGCAGTGAATGGATATTTTAGTAATTGAATCTTACTACACAAACATACTAGATCTTTTTCTTAAATCTTCATTAATTTATCTTATAGAGGTTTTGTAATTTGCAATGATTTTTGTTAGATTTATTCTTATAAATTTAATGTGATTCAACAATTTGTAAATGATATTGCTTCTATTTCAATTCTACTAGTCGCAGGTAATATATAGAAAAACAACTGATTTGCATATTGACCTAATGATTTCCAGTATAATTTTATAGTTTAAGTAGCATTTGTGTACATAACAATGTCATCTACAAATAATTAGTTTTTCTTTTTATTTTCTAATCTCTTTGCCTTTTATTTAATTATCTTCTAGTATTGTACAATATTAAATAGAATTAAATAACTGATATCCTTGACTTGTTTTTGACCTTCAGGCAAGTGTTCAGTATTTCACTATTAAGTATACATGCACTGTTGGTATTTTTTTTTATTGGCATTCATTAGATTGAAGAGGCTCTCATAGCTTACATTGTTGATAATATTTTTGTTAAAACCATAAATAAGCACTGAATTTGTCAAATGCTTGTTATTCATCTGTTGAAATGATTATGTAATTTTTTTTCTTTACACTGTTAATGCTGTGAGTTACTTTGATTGCTTTTTGAATGTAAAACTAACCTTGTATACCTAATGAGATACAATTGGTCATAATATAATCTAATTTTTATATATTGTTGAGTTAAATTTGTTACATTTTATTAGTAATTTTTGTGATTATACTCAAAAGGGATATTGGTGTCTAATTTTATTATAATATATTCATAACACTTTGGTAAGAGGCTTATATTGTACTGACTTCAGAATAGGTTGAAAAGTCTTCTCTCCTCTATTTCCTGAAAACATTGAAGATTAGTATTTTTTAAATTTAATGTTTGAATTGAAGTACTTAAAAAGTTTATATATAATACCTCCTAATATATTTGTGACCACTACCACAGCTCAAGTAGAATCATTTCTCTCGTACCATGTAAAGAGTACCTGTCTTTTTCCTGTGCCACTGCACTTCACCTTATTTTGGAAATATCGATATACAGTGTATCCTTACTACTAACTAATCTCGGTTTTTGCTTCTATGAACCCAAATAATCTTGGTAACTCCTTCCACTATAGGATCCAAGGGGATATATTTATATATATTCCCTTTTCTCTCCCTCTTTCACCTTGTAACCAATGCATGGTTCAAGCATGATGAAAAAGTACATGTCTTATACTTTGACACTTTAGAGGATGGATCGAATGTCCCAAGTAAGACTGTGATTTTCCTTATGGCTGTAGCTGAGTGGAGCGTCCACATTTGCAATTAAAAGTGCTGAGAGTATGAGGGTCCAACAGTGAGTCAGGAGCTGGCCAATGGTGGTAACAACGTCAGCAATGGCAAGTGCAGCAATAATACTCCTTGGCAGTAGACTGATTGTGACCTGCTCCAATGGGATCCATAAGTTAATTTTCTAAATTTTCTCTGAATTCTGCAATCTATCAGAGTTTTTTTCAGATATTCAGATTTAATTTCTGTTCTTTTCAGCCAAAGTTGGATTTCTACCATAGTGTGGAGAACGATTCCCTTAACTTGGTAGACATCATGTATTTATTACACTTCCAAGAAGACTGAATAACCACTTCACACCAGATATACACGGTCATAATGCATTTCTTGTGGTCTAAAATTATTCTTCTAGTCTAACATAAGGTATTATAGCCTGAAATAAGGGTTTTCCTAGGAAATGTATTAGCTAAGAGAGAGCTACCATGTAGCTCTTTATTTAAAAATTCTGTAAATGCATATCTTTAACACTACCCCCCCAAACAATGGAGCTGTAGTGGAATTAAATTCTCATAGATTTTCAGCTTATTGTAGTGAGATTTTTCCACTGAAAGAAAATGATGAATGGAGTTTCATAAACCTCTTACGAAAGTGAAAGACTTCAATAAATATTACATTGATAGAGTGCCTCAGGGTATCAACTTTCAAAGGTAAAGTATAGGGTCAGGAATTGATCCTTGGGGAAGCCAATCTTTAAAGTTTCATAAAGGTCAAAGCATTTCACCTCAAGGTTGTTTCTTAATGGGTATTTTGGATTATTGTATAGTCAATTTGATTGATTGTGCCATTTGAAATACTGGAGAAAAATCTGCCAAAAAGTGGTCAATATGTTGGTTATTGTATATAAAATCCAGGAAAGCAAAAGGTCTTTTTTTATGTTGTGCTTCATGTAAAGTTGTGTTTTATAGTGGGAAATATTTAGTATCTGTAGTAATCATTTAAATGTATTTTAAATGGTAACACAGTGTATGTTATGTATATATATATATATATATATGTATATGTAGACAGATACAAAATTTGATATTAGTTTTTATAATGCCTATTTTTGAGCTTCTACCTTTTTGCTCTAATAATTTGATATTTATAATAAAGGAGAAGTTAATCATATTTTTCTCTAGCAGTCCATGAAATATTAGGTTTGATGCAATGATACCAACAACATAACATCATAATATATTTCTCCCTTTGGCTCCCTAGTTTCAGGATGACACAAATCAATTAGTACTTCCTTAATTTCTAAAATCCAAATGAAAACGAATTTTCACTAGAAGAAAACAATGTATTATCTGAAAGCCAATCAATGGCTGACTTTCTTATTTGAATTTTTATTCCCAACTATTGGAGATAGATAAATAAATCAATAAATGCCTATTGAAAACTATTTAGTAATTATACAAACCTGAACAAGCTGGCATATCTTTCTGAACCTTAGATTCTTCATTTTTTCTGGTAACTCCATCTGGAAGACTGGGTTACTCACCACACCTTTCGCAATGACTGTGAAACATAAATGAGCTAATCTAAGTAAAGTACTTCGCATTGTGTTTGTCATGTAGTGGTGCTCAAAGAATTTAGTAATACTGATGACTACTGCTGTCAATAACCCTCTGAACACAATGCAAAGATCTGCAGTAAACTAAAACAGGATTGTTTCATCAAATCGGACTTACACCAATCAGAGTTCTTACCTCAGTACAAGAGAAATTGTCATTTTTCAATAAGTTTAGGGCAGGCAGGTTTTCTTCCAATGCTGGAGAAAATTACTGCTTTTTTTCAGGAGCACCAAATGAAGTGGTTGCCTTATGAGGGCCATATAGTATGAAAAATAGGCAAAAACATTAAAACCACACTCAGAGAAACTCGCTACCCACAATGGCTGACATGGACACTGAGGCCCAATGGAAAGAAAAATGGATTCACACCTTCAATTTAACACTATTTTTAGGCCATAGATGTGAAAAGAAGTGACAGACAGAATTCTCCACTCTGTTATTCCAACCCCCCACCCTCTTTCTGTCTGTTGTGCTCCCCTCTTGCCCTGTCCTTGGAGGAAGCAGAAATATGTCAGATCAAATGTTGCCATAAGAAACAGTAAGTTCAACTGAAAATGGCTTAAAATTAATAGAATTAACTGCTTTCTTACCACAGTAAGTCAAAAGATAGATGAATCTAACATTAGGCAATCAAGTGGTTCAACAAGTCATCTAGTTCCAGAATTGTCTTTCTGTATTTTCCCTCTGTTATCTTCAGTATACTGCTGAACTTCTTTTGTACTTGAGAGATGGCGCCCTAAATATCCTCATGAACCAATGTCTAGAAATGTGAATGGAAGGGGCGTTTTAAAAATTTGTATTTGTCTTTTTAAGTATTAAGGAAAATATCTTGGAAGTCCTCTTTAGAAATAGGTCACTGAGACTCAATCACTAGGAAAGAGAACTGCATGATTGGCTTAGGCAAATCAATACTTATCCAAGTCACATTGGAGAAACATCTGTATTTTGCCATGTAAAATGCACACCTACATATTAGGCTGCCTGTGTATAATGCGCATCCTTATTTTCCCCTCAAAATTTGGATAAAAACTGCACATTATACACAGCAAAGTATCATAGATCCATAAAAGCTTTAGGATGCAGGCAGCAGAGAAGGTTTAATAAACACCTGAGGATTAGTACCCATATACATGCAAAGCTATTCTTTATTCATAAATGTAATGATTCCTCAATAATTTATAAGTCATATTAAATTATAGTTTTTCACATGGAAAGTAAAAGCCATGGCAACTGTTACCAATTAATAAAAAAATCTACATTTTTATTTTTTAACTTTTATTATTTTTTAAAAATTATTTTTGTTCAGTTACAGGTGTCCTGCCTTTTTCCCCATTGCTCACCACTACCCGGTCCCCTCCCGACTCCCACAGTCAATCCCCTTCATTGTCCATGCCCAAGAGTCCTCTATTCATGTTCCTTTGTTTGCTCCTTCTTTTTCCCCCCCTGTTATGCTCCTCCACCCTCCCCTCTGGTCACTGTCAGTTTGTTCTTTATTTCGAAGTCTGATTCTATTTTTCTCATTTGTTTGTTTTGTTGATTAGGTTCTACTTGTAGGTGAGATCATATGGATTTGTCTTTTACTGCCTGGCTTATTTCACTTAGCACAGTGTTCTCCCTTCCATCCATGCTGTCATGAAGAGTAAGAGTTCTTTCTTTGTTTCTGCTGCATAATATTCCATTTTCTAAATGTACCACTGTTTTTTGATCCACTCATTTACCGATTTCTTAAAAAGTACTTTCAATTTGTCTACTAATGTAATGGGGGTTATTTCTAAAGCACATTCACTAATATATAGTTTTTAAAGTTATTATTATACACTATTGAACCATTAAAAAGTTTTATTTTTATCTTCCAAAAAATAATAGCTTCTCTGTCATTTCTGAATCACTTTATGAGAGTTGGTTATTAGGGAGTGTATTTGTTTTTTCAAAGCAATGTTTCTATTCTGTTGCCAGTGTAAAAAACTAAAGACATACTCATTAATTATAATATAGTTTTCTAAAATTGGGGAAAAATAGGGCAGTGGAATTCAAAAAGTCCTGGACATTGGATAATAATTGGGGTTAAAATATAGAGCTTATTTATTTATTCATTTGCAACTGTCTGTACATACACATAGAGTAGATAATTTTAAAATATATCATTCAAAAGAGTTTTACAAAAGAGTGTATTGAAGTCCTTAGTGACTGGGTGGGATTTCAAATAAGTATATATAAGGGTTAGAACATTCAAAGTAGAAAGGACTGCATTAATAAAAATGCATGAAAATGGAAAGCAACTTTTAGAGCAGTTAGGCTAGAATGACACATTTGATTCTGTGAACTATGAAATAGAAATATGGGCAGTGAAACTTTTTATAGAGAGTTTATAGAGAGTCATGGATATCATCTATGAATTTATTCTGTGGTATGCTTCATTCTGTAGTTAACAGAATGTAATAGGAGATGGTGTAGCAAAGACACAGCATGTTCAAAATGGTCTTAAGGAAAGAAAAATCTGAAAGTAATGTGTATATAATAAAGTGGGAAAGATCACTCACTCCATGTCCAATTAGGATCAGAGCCAGCATGTACAAATGATAAAGCATACATTAAATTAGATATACATCTGAATTTCAGCCCTGATATATACCAGCTTCAAAAACACACAAATTTATCCTATGTCTGGCTTATTTCACTTAACAAAATGAACCCCAGGTTCATCCACATTGTCACAAAAGCAGAATTTCCACTGGTCAAGAATGAATAATATTCCATTGCATGTGTATATACCATATTTTCTGTATTCATTCACTGGATTTATGGGTTTTTTCCATATATTGGCTACTGTGATTAATACTTCAGTGAATGTGGGAGGGCAGACATCTCTTTGAATCCTGGTGTCAATTGCTTTGGATATATATTATACTGAGAAATGGAATTACTGTAGCATATGATAGTTCTATTTTCAGTTTTTTGAGAAACCTCCATACTATTTACTATAGTAGCTGCATGAATGATGCCACTCATGTGAGGAATCTAAAATAATCAAGATCATAGAAGGCAGAGAGTGAACTGGCGGTTGCCAGGAGTGGGATAGAGGAGACAGGGGGACAGAAGAAGGTATTATTCAAAAGGCATGGTGTTGGTATACAAGGAGAATAAGTCCCAGATATCCGCTTTACTGTATAATGCCTATAGTTAAAAGTGTTGTATATATTCGCTAAGTGGGTAGATCTTACATAAAATATTCTTTTCACAGGAAAAATCAGACACAAATAAAATAAGTGGGGGATAGTTTTGGAGGAATTTGTGATTTGTATGGCATAGATTGTGGTGATGAGTTTCACAGATGTATATTTATTTTCCAACTCATCAAGTTGTATGTATTTCATATGTACAGCTTTCTGTATGTCAATAATACCTCAACAAAGTACTTAAAAAACACACAGGTTATTTAGCTGTTCTGTGCTCAATGATATGTGTGTGTGTGTATGTTTATGTGTATGACATGTATATGTGTGTGTGTGCATATATCGTATTGGATATATAGTCACCTCAGAGGGAATCAGCTTATCTTGCTGAGTTTAGTCATAAATAATTTTATGATCTTTTGCACATTTCTATTTGTGTTGATTTCATTTAGTCATTCATAATCTAGTTTCCTGCATCCTTTCTAGCCATATATTCCAGCACTTATTTAGTCCCGTACACATCGGTTTTATTTCTGGTTA
This sequence comes from Micronycteris hirsuta, assembly GCA_004026765.1. Classification (NCBI taxonomy): domain Eukaryota; kingdom Metazoa; phylum Chordata; class Mammalia; order Chiroptera; family Phyllostomidae; genus Micronycteris; species Micronycteris hirsuta. Next base: position 36,564 of record PVJI01001408.1, read on the forward strand.
TTTAAATTATCTTTTTATATTTTATATATACTTCGTTCAAATGCCATTTTTCCTCATCTAACTAGGTAACAATTGCATTTACCTTATAAGAATTAACAAAGGTGATATTTTCTCTAATATCTTCAGCCACTCTCTCTGTCTGTGAACTGTGATGTAATGAAAGTTTTGTCCCTTCAGTGCTTCGGCGTCACGTACACTCCTGTATGGAAGCTCCTCTCAGATTGTGTGTGACTCTCTATTTCAGTGTCTCTTACAGTTTGATGGAACTGTATATTTATATTATTTGACATGCAGTAGACTTTCAATAGATGTTTATTGGATAAAAAACATTGATTGATCCCATCACAGAGTTGGGATTATATGATATGTCCCTAGTACAAAATAATTTGAAATTGTCTTGACATCTGTAGCATCAACAGAATTGGATTTGAGTCTTATATGAGCACAGCAGTGAACCTAGATTTGCAATTCTGATTATTGATTTTTAGGAAATGTTTGAATAAGTAAGAAAGGGCCATGCAAAGCATGACAAAAGGACTTAAAGGTTTAAGTGTTGCCACTTTAAACCATAGAGCTTACTGATTCTGCCTCTTTATACATTATTCTAGGGGAGAAATTTGTCTCTTACTGGGGTGTACTGAATTCTTAACTACAGAAGTTGTAGGGCTACTGACCATGGTTTTTTAAACCAGTAATTCTTTTTTTATTTTTTTATAAATTACTTTATTGTTGTTCAATTACAGTTGTCTACATTTTCTCCTCTCCACTCCCCCCCCACCCCATCCAAACCCACCTCCCTCCCTTGCTTCCATTGTCCCCCTTGGTTTTGTCTGTGTGTCCTTTATAGTAGTTCCTGAAAACCTTCTCTTGACAGCCCCCCCCTTCCCCTCTGTCTATTGTTAGATTGTTCTTAATTTCAATGTCTCTGGTTATATTTTGTTTGCTTTTTTTCTTTTGTTGACTATGTTCCAGTTAAATCAGTAATTTTTAATCGTGGGTGATTTTGCTCCCTGGGGACACTTGGCAGTATCTGGAGACAGCCTCTGTTACCGTAAATGTGTATGCAGGCACTCCTGGCCTCCAGTAGGTAGAGAGCAGGGGTGCTGCTAACCATACTGCAAATGCACAAGCCCCATCCCACTCTCTGCAACTCTCACTAGTGAGAGTTGAGAAACATTGATTTATATGTAAGTAGAATACTCTTTGGAATACAATATTTTTAAAAGTACAGTAGACAAAATGTCAAATAAAAGTTTATTTTTATTCCAATAATAGTCATTTCTTATTATATTGCATATTATAAAATATTTAACATAGTCTACTTGTGTTTCAAAAACCAATTTATTTAAACTTAAAAAATAGAGAGATTAACTTAAAGATCAGAGAAGAGTGAAATTGTCATTCTCTCTGCCTGGAACAGTAATTTTCCTTTAGATAGCTTCATAGTTCCCTCTCTCATCTCCATTAGCAATTTGTTAAAGTGTTTCCTTTTTAATAAGTTCTTCCACTACCATGCTATTTAAAATTATAGCTGTTGCCACACCTATACACTCTTATCCCCATATCAGTTTCATGTTATATCACATAGCACCATCTAATATGTAGTGCATATTATACTTTATTATCTTACTATCAAGCCCCCTTCTCTTACTTGAGCATCAGCTCTAGTAGGGGAGGGATAACTTGTTTTGTTGAGGACTGCATTCTCCACAACTAAAAATACTTGGTACAAAGTAGGTACTTAATAAATATTTATAAAATGAATGAAAAATTACACTGTAAAAGGGAGAAAGCTTCAAAAGGATTAGAGAGTAGTTAGGAGCAGTAGGCACAATGAATAGGAAGTAGACAAGAGAAGGAGATAAAGGGAATTCGTGGACATGGATTTTTTCACCATGATACCCCTGAATGTGGCCAAGCTTGGCAGCCAGATGCTACTTGGGCAACACACAGAAATTTGAACTGCCTAGGCTTGAAGAGCGAATAAGTAATAACCTAGCACAGATGAATTTGCCTCACAGAAAGGGTGGAATCTGAAATTTAAAAAATATTAAAGGTAATATAGGGGAGAACTCTGATGAAAACCAAGCTTTTTACTTTAGCTGGTAGGTCAGCTGGCTGGAATTGACACTTAAAACAAGTATCCAAATTTTAGCATTTATCATCACACTATTTGGTATAGTAAACAGGAAGTCCACAGTCTCAGTTTGGCAAGTTTGAGATTAACAGCCCAGAACATATATTAACAAGTTTATTGATGACCAGGTTGTTGTAGGAAAAGAGGTATCTCCATGGAAAGTATTTCAGGATTAACTGACAAAGAAGAAGGCACATCACACACCAGTGTGTAATAATCCAGTTAGAATAATCTGTGTAATCTACTTTTAGGAGAAAATCCTGGCTGCCTACAGCTACCTGATGTGAAATTTTCACACAACCAGGCTGATTAAGAGAGACTTCTTTGTTGTGAAGCCATTAATGTGACTGGAGAGACTGCTAAGGTCACTCTTTCTGGAAGAGTCTCATTGTTTGATTGATTGTTTGATGCCACCCTTCATTCAATCAACAGACATTAATTGACAACATGTTCTGTGCCTGTCAGCAGTGTGTCATGCGTAAGAACCTTGATTTTGAAGTCAGACAAAGCTGGCTCCAAATCACAGCGCTTAACAACTTTGAAATATTTGAAAAATAATTAACTCTTGCATCTTAGTTTCAGCATCCATAAAAGAGAGTGAATCAAAATTCCCATTTATCATGTTGAGGGCCCTAAGGAGATATTGTATGTCATTGAGAAATTCTTTTTTACAGAAAACTCAGTAAATACACAAAGCTCAGTAAATGTATCAATACTTTCTTGTGTTGCATCACTAAGAGAATATGCATTCTAAAGAGAGCGCAGAGGACCACCCCATAGGTGAGGCTCAAAAAATGTTTCCAAGAACTTAAATGTTCCTATAAAGTTAACCCTAAATTTCCAAGTTGAATGTGAATTATTAAGAACTATGCAAGGAGGAATATGAACATATGTTCAATAAAGAGAATATGTTATGTAGAACTTATGCCAACATGTAGAAGAAGAAGTGGGCATGTCTGAAGCCTGTGCAGTAAGGGAAATCACAGGGTAAGCTATGTTGCTGCACTGTATAGCATGAGGTGAGATGCTTTTCTTGAAGGTTAGCTGCAGGCGAGGTGAGAAAGAGATCATTCATGCACAAAGTCATATGTTAGCTACTCGGCATTGTAGAAACTATGTCAACTTAAAATTCTTTATCTAGTAAAAATATATTTCACAAACGAATGCAAATAGTTATTTTAGATAAAGAAAACCTAAGTGACTCTGCATTGCAGACTTACATGTAAGAAATTCTAAAAGATTTTCCAGCTGGCCATTTCTATTCTGAGGCTTGTATATTCATTTGTTCTCTCACTCTCTCTACTTCCCCCTTTCCTCCCTCCCTCCTTCTCTCTATTCCCTCCCTTCTTCCCTATGCTGATTTGATGGCTTGTTCTGCAGACAAATAAACTTTTGAAATATTAAATGAGTCAAAGATAAATATTTTTTAAAAGATCATTTATGGATGGAATTAAATATACTAGATAATACTTTGATCCCCTTCACATAAAAAACAAGGCTAAAAACCAATTAAAAAACTCCTAAAATCACAGAGCACTGCTATCTTGCCATGGGATGTCTCCAGGGAAATCATTTAAAAGAAATGAAGGTTTTAATCGGCACTCGGATTTCTAACATAGCTGTACTTAGCTCCCTTTAGAGATGTATTGGAGGAGAGACTGCCCATCATACTTAGATTTGAATATGGTACATGGCTAGCCTTCCAGCCTTCAATTCAGGAAACTCATTGATAATTGAAGTGGAAGGAAATAGCTTACCTATTACTAAGGGCTATCATCTGTGTGTACTTTATTTTTAAAAACAATTTTGTAGAAAAGACCAAAGAACAAGGCAAAGGTCAATAGTAGTAAAATAAAATCTACATTTCAGTACTGGAAATATGTACCAAGTCATGCGGCATCTAGGGTGGCTCAGAATAGAAAAATCACAAAGTCGTAAACCTTATGTTTGTAAATATCCTTAAGAGTATCTCAAGAGTAAAAGATTTGGAGTAATGGGCGTTACTTTTGCAAAAAAATTTAAATATCAGGAAATACAATATTGACTTTATGGCTCTGAAATTATTCTCTTTTCTGTTTCACTGTGTTTCTATTTATTGACCTTTCTTTCTTAATTACTTTTTGTTCACTTATTCTTTGGAAGTTGCTATTTATGTATTTGGAGTGTTCTTTACTCTACAGTCTAGAGCTAGCTTCCTGGAATTTCATAATTGATTTGAAGAGAATGTCACCAAGATGTGATAGATTTTTAGACTATCCATCATTGAGTATATATGTATGGATTGGGGCACAATTAGAAACCTACTATTTCTACAACTAATATGTCTGTAGTTAACTTTTTTGCTCTCTTTGTTTCTTCCTTTTCTCTTCTGGACCTTATGTTCTTTTTCTCTTTACTTTGCTGTTCATGTGTTTTTTGTATAATGTGATATTGTTCAAGAGGTGCCAGAATGGAAATGAAGGCAAGTATGAGGCAGCTAGGGAGTTTACAGAGTACCATTTCCAATTCGTGAGTGCTTAATAATGCTGGGGTCATGGCTTTCCTCCAGCAAAAGACTCTGAGGAGCACTGGTAGTCAGGAAACCTTCAAAACCTAAGCCCTGACACATATGTACTTAACAACTTAGTTCACATATGAAAAGGACTATTGGTGCCTTGAAGAAGTAAATGGTATGTGCCAGTAGTGCTGAATACAATGAGATGGCTGACATGACACACGGCAAGGAGAAGGGGCATAAAAAGGGAGTTAAAAACACAATTTTGATTTCCAAACAGTCAATCCCAGTTGGAACTATTTTTAAAAATCTCTATGCTGACAGTGACCAGAGGGGAAGGTGGGAATAACAGGGGGGGCCAGGGTAAAGGGTGAGCCAAGAAACATGAGGACTCACGGGAATGGACAATGTGGGGATTGACTGTGGGAGTGGGGGTGGATGGGGCAGGGGAGAACAATGTGGTAAAAAGTGGGACAACTGCAATGAACAACAATTAAAAATAAATAAATAAATAAAAGAAAAAGAAAAAAAGTGATCTGTTAATAAAAACCCCAAGTGGTCTTTGATTATTAAATGAAATGATCAGAGCGTGAAAAGTGCAAGTTAGTAGAAAATGTCTGGGGTATAAAAATGTCCACAGAGTGTTCATGGCGTTGGGTCTGTTCAGTGCACTGATGAACATTTCATATAATGAGGACTATCAAGATATAATTACTCATAATGCAATACAAAGATGATGTATCATAGAATTGTATGAGGTCTGTCCAGAAGGTATCCAGCCATGTAGTATGAAAAACAGAAACATTTATCAAAGAAGATAGAAGGTACAAGATACATTGTACATAGGACAATGATGCCTCAGTCCCCTTCAAAGTAGGCACTTTGGGACCTCACACAGTTCTCCCAATCACCATCAACTGCCCTATTGTATTTTTCTGAATCTCACAGACAGTCTGAAATCTCTTCCCTTTCAAAGATGATTTTAGTTTTGAGAAAAGCCTGAAGTCACAGGGCACCAAATCTGGGTTGTAGGGTAGCCAATTCACCTGGATGATTTGATGTTTCAAAAAACTCTGCATTAGATGTGATGCATGAGAGGGCATGTTGTTGTGATGAAGCTGCCAATCATCGGTTGCCCATAGCTGCAGCCTCTGAATCATCTGAATAGTTTCTGCGGAGGAATGTTTAAGCTTAACGCAAAATTTGATGCAGATTTGTTGTTCTAATTGCTCAGTCATTTTGAATGTAATGGCCACACAGTAGACATGCTCACTCCACGGTGTCTATCACCCCCACTGAATAGTGCAGTGAAGTCATCATTGTTCACATATGTGCATTCCAGTCCACTCTCTTCGGCTGCCAGGTTACATTGATGTCCTGCAAACCATTTTCATTATATTAACAATGGCTGGAGTTTTTCTGGACAGACCTCATATACCTGAAACTTACACATTTTTATTAGCCAATGTCACCTCAATAAATTCAATAAAATGCTAAAAAATATAATTTAAGACTGTATATTTCTCCCAATCTTATTCGCATTTTTTTACTTTTTTTTTCATATAGCCTTGTATAATTCAGACATGTTTTTACTCCACTGTTAGTTTATATACAAGCCAAATCTGAGAATGGATGTCACCAGTAAGATTTGATCAGGATGAGCAGTCATGTAGTGAGGGCAGAAAGATGGTGTCTATGGAGTGATTAGAAATGTTACTTATGACATTAGTGACTGGGTTCCTATCTTCTGTTGACAGGATCCAAATGAATACCATTACCAGACAAATACTCCCACACCGCGATTTCCCAAGCTATCAGATTATTTTATTTAGGCTAGTATCTTTGTCCTGTGTACAGAATACTTTGACCATAGATGGAGAGGCTACTCTCTTAAAAACTGCATTTCTAAAGAATATTTAAAAAATTGCATTCAATATAGAATTCCTAAGTCCACATGAATGAATGTTGAGTGCCTTACTAACTCAAGGAAAACTTGGGAATTGGATATATGTCTAAAACTGTTCAGAATACAGGAAATGATGTTTTAAATTAATGACAAGATGTGAGAAATTATTAGAGCTTAAAACTTTGTTATTAGACTTGTTTATTGGGATTCTATATTAGTTCTATAGTAGATATTTTTGAGCATCATAAAATTGATGCACAATCTAAAATTGACAGAATGAGTATGGAAGAGTGAGACTTGCTTAAAATAAAGTTTGAAAGAATGTGGATAGAGAACTCTGCTTTAGATTAGGTTGTCAAGGAGCTCACAATAATCTCATTCCCTTGGTAAAAAAAAAAAATAAGATAAAGCTGGAACAAATAAATATCTTTCTGTGGGTCTAATAAAGAACAGCAACTCCGAGAAAGCCTTGATAAACTGGATTCCAACAAAAAAAGCAAGACCCTTCATAGAACATCAGATTGTGACATGCTGTTTCTGGCAATGAGCAGAGGGGAGGAACGGTCTTGATGTAGGCGAGAATTTAGAGTGACAAGACAGTATTAGATAAGCACCGAAAGACTTATAAATTGCATGGATAATGTTTAATCCTAGAGATTCCCAAATACAAAAGTAAGTTGCTAGGCCTAATAATTCTCATGACATCTTCACTTTTGAGTTTTTTAGAAATGCAGCAGCAGGGAGGAGACTGGAGGGTGGAAAGAAATAATGTGTTCATGGTACTTGTATTCTAGGGCTGCACCTGCGTTAAATTTAAGTGTGATTTAAAATTGTATGGAATGTCAGCCACATTTCCTACAAATTCAGAAAATGACAAGATCAACAAATGAGTGCATTCAGTAAGATTTTGGATTGGGCTAATCACAGGTGAATTCAGCCTAATTAAATCTGGTCCAGATATCACTCAACTTACTGGTTAGTAGAACCTGAATGATCAGCCTCACTATCTATCACACAAGGAAGGTACACGGATTGCCTTGGAATAAAATAAAATATAATCATACCTCTGTCTCTACAGTTTTACAACAGAAATTATATAGAATAATCTAAAAAAAACCTACGTATACAAGTAGGAAACTGTAACCCTAGATTAATATATAACACAATTATTAGAACACTACCCAGAAATAATCAGTAATTAGATCTAACATACAAGGACATTTAAACGAATAGTCTAACTATGTTTTAAAAATTATAGGGATATATTTAAGTAAACAGGAATATCATGTAGAGAAATTGAAACAAAAATAGAATGAAGTACAGAGTCTATAATTAAATAAGACAATGTCAGTTGTCAAAAAGTGCATTGGATGAGTTTAAGAATAACTTGGAGACTGAAGAAAAAAGGATCAGTGAACTTGGAGGGCCAGGAGAGGTTGTCAAAACTACAGTAGGAAGAGACATGTATTAAAAAAAAAATCAACAGCATATCAATGTCTTGTGGGATAACAGTAAACATCCTAACATATAAGTACTTGGGGTCTTATAATTGGAGATGCGAGAGAGTATAAAACAGAATTTTTTTAAGATTTTATTTATTTTTAGAGAGAGGGGAAGAGAAGGAGAAAGAGAGGGAGAGAAACAGCAATGTATGGTTGCCTCTCACATGGCCTTCACTGGGGACCTGGCCTGCAACCCAGGCATATGGCCTGACTGGGAATCGAACCGGGACCCCTTGGTTCCCAGCCAGTACTCAATCCACTGAGCTACACCAGCCAGGGCCAGAATTTTTTTTTAAGATTATTTTTTTTCTACAATTTTGAAGAAAATCTTCAGCCCACTGATTCCAGAACTTGGCCCATAACAATCAGGTTGAATACCCATCATAACCAACACGTTTAAAACCAATAGTAAAGGAAAAATATTAAAACAAAAGAAAACACTAGTCAGATTAAAAGACATTACATACAGGTGAACAACAGTAAGAAATTAAAGTGACTTTTCATCAGAAAGAAGGTGAGGCAGGAAACAATGGAAGGACATCTTAAAATGCTGAAAGAAAAAAGTCAACTTAAAATGTTTTTATACAATAAATATATATTTGACAAATGAAAACAACTAAAGTTATTTTAGATAAATAAAACCTAAGTGAATTTATACCTAGTTGACTCACACTATATGAATTGCTAAAATAAATTCTTTAGGTTAAAACAAAAAAGTAACAGACAGACACTAGAATCAAATAGCCAGAAAGGCCAAAGTAGAAAATGTAAAATTTGCACAAATATAAATAATTATGTCTTCTTTTAAAAATTCATTTAAAAGAAATTAAATAAAACAGAAAGATCGACAATATATTGTGAAGTTTATAAAATATATAGAAGTAAAGAACAGGACAATAGTAGCACAATGAATAGCTTAGGGATCAGTGAAATCCATGGTAAGGTTTTATTACATTTATTTGAGGTGGTCTAATATTACTTCAGAGTACACTGTGGCAAGTCCAAAAGGAAGTTTTAATGCTCATACTGACCACTAAACAATTACAAACTTATATAACTCAAAAGATGCTAAAGGAGATAAAATAAATTATTTTTATTTTAAAATATTTAGTGAAAATGAAACTTGACAAGGAGGGGAAAATGAAGAATGGGCAGATAGGACAAATACAAATGAATTAGGAAGTTGGCTGACTTAAGCTCAACAGTATTAATAATTTCATCAAATAAAAATGATCTAATCAATCACGTTAAAAGACAGAAATTGTCTGACTGGACATAAGACACTGGTGCAGTGGGGTGGAGTGTGGTACATTTTTTAAGTGTAAATGGACAAATAAAAGTTGAAAGATGAAAAAGTGTAAACCCCGGAAATAATATTTATGATAACATTATTGTATTAGTGGAAGACAAAGTCAACTTCAAGTAATTGATTTACCAGAGAAAAAGAATTACATTAAAAAAGTTATTATAAAAAACCCCAAGTCTTTGGAAAGGAGACATTATTTTTTTAAGTAATTACTATGCCAAAGAAATTACAAGGAAATTTAGAAAGTATTTCAAATTAAATGATACAGTAAAAAATATATGACATTAGTGAAATGCTGCTAAGGAATTCCTTAGAGAGAAATGCATGAATATATCTATGTGTGTGTGTGTATGTATACACATATATACACACATATTTACATACATAGAATGACACAGATTTAAAAATCACAGAACTAAGTTTTTATACAAAGAATCAAGAAAATAAAATACAAATTTAAGGATGTGGAAAGAGATTCTGATACTGACAAAGAGTTGAAGGAGATGTCCCCATACTTACCATCTTTGAGAACACACAAAATGGGCAGATAAGCCTGAAGGTGACCTTCACCCAGCATAATCTTTATTTCTCACTTGCTCCTTCTAGTCCCCCTACACTCATACTTTATCTCTGGAGAGCCCTCATGGGTAAGGTGCTAAGGTAGTTAGGAATTCTTCAACACCCGAGTCAATCTGAGAGTGCTTTAACATCATGGGATACAGGAAACCTGACTTATTCATGCATTTTAATTAGCTGCAGTAACTGCTATATAAGTCCCAGAAATATTAGATATGGTGGCCTGGTAGAAATGCCAGTAAAGAGGAAGTGATATTTCAAAATGATGTAAGATCTTCATGAAATATGTATAAATGGGTTATGTGCCAGCAAGTGGAGTCTATTATTCAAAGCAAGAGATCCCAAGGAGAGGCAATTGGAGCGAGATTGTCTCAGAATAGCAATGCTAACTTATCTACTGTTTTGTTAGTCTCCCTGTCATTTTCCACTTATGTTGATTTTGAAATGACATGTTTCAATATCCTGGCTTTCTACTCAGGTTTTCTATGGGAGACCGTTCTGCATAGTGTGGGACCAGCTTCCACTCGGAGGGGCCAGTGGAGAGTGACACGGGGCCCATGCCCACAGATGGGTTCTCCCGTGGGGAATCAGGCCTGCATTGTACCTGGGCTGCTAGGAGACTTGTTTTTGCTAAAACTCCCTCACCCTGGATTGAGGCAACAAACATTTACTGCATATCTCTAAAGTCACTTCCTAAAGTCTGTGCTAAACCTTCCAAGTATGGATTGTAACCAGTTCAACCACTTTTCCCCTGGATCTGTAACATCCTTCTCTTTGAAGTAATTAGCAATATTCTTTCCTTTGTTATCTGTAAAAGGTAATCACCTAAAGTGAACCTGTGCATAGTAAATGAGAACCATCCTCCATGTAATGTGCCCAGAAAAGCAATAAAAGCCTGTCAAGGCAAGGGTCGGAGTGCTCTCCTCTTGAGAGAGTGGCCATACTGTCCTTTTTCCTGCACAGGACTCGGTAGTCCATGTGAATTTGTCTCGTGTCTCAGCCATGATGCTGTGGACACTGCAGGCCAGTGTCCGCATCAGTTTTCCATTGTCTAATAGTCATCAGTAATGAAGGGAGGAAACTGTCACCTGGAGGAGTTAACAGAGTGATGTTTCCTAGACTCTGGCATGCAGGAATTTCTGTGATGTACAGGTAGCTTCCCCATCGCTCTCTTGAGATGCTTTTTTCAAGATAGTTTTCTACACAGGACTATTGGACCCATCTTTTGGTGTTAAGTTCTGCATTGGCAACAGCTTTGTTTTAACATTAAGAGGTATTTTATTGAGTTTTACTCCAGAGAAAAACTCCAAATAAATTTGATTAAGTTTTGTTGAAGAGAAAAATAAAATTTTGAGCTCTCGAACTTCAGACTCTCTAAGCAAATAACATTTTTGAATCCTATGAATTTGAGGAACATTGTAGAAAGAAGGACAAACACTTGTGAGTGTGGGAATCAGAACCACACCCACAGCCCAGCATACAGAAACGCAAATCCGTCTGTTAATAAGTCAGGAAGACGAATGTAGCCCCCTACTAGAGAACGTCTGAAACTTGGCAGACGACGATTACTTGCAATGCAGGTCGGACAAAGGGAAACACAGAAGCATAATCTATGTGTAACCGCTTTCTTCAGCCTACTCCAGAGTGTCATATTATTTTGAATGATGAATGTAAACTTTTCCATTGTGTTATAAAATATTAACAAACTTATAGTAATGGATTTTTTGAATAGACATCTTCTAAGAAACAGCAAGCCATTGTAGGAGGATATGAGATATGTAGAAGCATTAGTAAGGGGAGGAGAATTGTCAACATGAATATATTTTCTGTTGGTGAACAAGTTTCTTTCTCTGGTGCAACTGAGCCATGTTCCTCACCCCTGCCTGTTTCTTTCTGCAAGGAGTAGGGGAAACATACATTATAGAAATGAGATTACATTTTTGGTGTTTTTTTTTCTTCCTTTAGAACAAGATTTATTCTCAATATCTATATATCTTTCATGCATCTACTTCTCTCTTTTCCTCTTACATTTTTCCAGATTCATGATGACTTTCTTGTTCCGTTAATGATGGTTAAACACTAAGTCCTCCCTCAATGTAGTTGCTAGGTATTTGGAACTGCAGCAAAATGAAATATAATAAAACAAATTTGACTGTAAGCTAATTAATTGATATATACAAGAGTTAAATTCCTACGGCATCTCATAAACATTATGATGAAAGAATGTTGACTGAAACGACATTATTCGAGGACTTGCTGTATGGTAACTCTAACAGACAATATATATAATCATGGTAAAAGTGTGTGGTGAGGTTATTAAGTGGTATTAATCAGGAATATCAGGATTTGAAGTCAAATGAGAGCAGAAATGGTGTGGGGAATAGCCATATTCCAGTTTTTGTGGTCTGTGTGGCCATACTCCCATGTACTTGGAAGAAAGGCTCCTCTTTGTCTTCTAACCAACTTTATTTCCACAAAGAGCATGTGGTCCTGTATATTTTCTATACTAATATTTGGTGTGTATTGTAGCTATTAGTGGTTTCACAGCCTGAAGGTAAGGGCATTCATTTAAGGAACAAGATTTCAAGTGAAATTATCATGATAAATGCGCATATGCATTTCAGTAAACTTTAAGATGTCTTAGCTAACTTGTGAATAAAAGTAGTCTAATAAATGTGCGGTAGACTAGATATTTGGGACATATGTTTAAGGTAAGGTGAATTTTTGAAGTTTCCTAAATAATGGAAAGACAGACTTAGAGAAATAATTTTTAAGAATAGGTCTATATTTTTTTTACAAATGGATAATTAGAGAATAAACATGAAAAAATCCCAAATTCTAAATAGTTATCATTTTGTAACATAAAAAAAAAATCCTCTGTGCCTTAGGTTTACAATCTCTAAAATGGAGTGAATATTATCTTCTTCATAAAATTACTTTGCTAATTGAATGAGATGATGCATTAGAATGCCTGGAACTCAGTATGGGCTCAGTAGATGTACCTGTAGTCATTTTTTGTTATGTTTCATAGAGAGAACAGAGACCCTATGGAGATTATGGAGGAGTTCCTCATAAGTGTTTGAAATATGAAACTCATATTTTCAAGAATAAGATGCTTTTCATTGAAAATTAAGTTCTCCTGTCAGAAATATTAAGAAGTATTTTTTATTTTATTAAAATTGCACAATGCAATAATTAGTCCACATACTTCCTAATATAATGTGAGAAAAAAATGCAATAATCGCTGTGTTAAAGTTGAGCCAGTTAGGCAAGTAAAAATTATGGTTGGTATATCTGAAACTCGTGGCAAAGGGCGCAACTTCTTTACAGTAAATGGAATGCAGATTACCTTATATGCTGGGGACATTGAGCTGATCTTCTTCCCCAAGATTCCCAACACACATACAAACATGGTTAGTGACAGGAAGAGAAAGTGATGAAACTCGAGAAGCCAAGTTGCCTGTATACAGTCACCAACATGAGAATCCTGAACTGGATGCTTTGGAATCTATCAAAGGATGGTGTTTTTCTTCTTGTATTAGCCAGCCATTCACTACTCTGGCCCTGCAGTTATATTCCTCAGTGTGACTGTATTAGTGTCTCTCTATGTCTTTATGTTTCTTGTAAATCTTTCTCTCCCTCTCTTTTTTCTCTGATAATTGTTTTTTGTTTATTTCTTTTTTAAGATAATTTTATGGTTTTAGTTTAACTTAATATGGCACTTTTATGTTGAAATTAAGTTATAGAAGGCAATAAGTTAAGGAGAATTTAATAAAATCTCTGTGATGACTGTGGAGAGAAATAGACAGGTTGGTGACTAAAGGAAACCACAGCTCTAAGAAAAGCCAACACCTAGTCCTTAACATGGAATGTGCATGAAAGGATCAAGGCTGATCTGGCCCTGCTGTGTCACAGGGACACATAGGTTAAGACAGCCAGCTTGATCTTGTAGGACATGGAAGAGAATGAGTAAATAGAACACAACCTGGGGTAAAAATATTTCCTCAATTGGAAATTTTCCAGCAGGCTGTTTCTTCATGGGAATTTTAGAACCCAGTATGAATAAAACTCAAAATACTATCTGTTAAGACTGAATTAAAAAGAAAGAAAGCTATCAGGACTAAATCTCTTAACTAAAAATTATTCTAAGACTTCTATTGAGATAGTTTTGGACCAAAGGGCAAAATGTTTTTATTTTTAAATGTTCATAAAATGAAGACTATTACTACTGAATCTGTAGCTATGAAATTTCTTCCTTTTTTATTTTGAGTTGAATATACTACCATCCTTTTGTTTGTGAAAATTCCTCTCCACTAGCTCCAGTCATAAGTTGAGGTTATATGCAGTGCTTACTTGTAGGCTTAATTGAAAGAAAATTCCATGAAGTAGCAAGAATTACAGAAATTCAATGACATAAATGGTAAGATTGGTGCCCCATAACAGCCTTGGAAAGTTTGTGTCCTTGCTTCTTTGTTTTTCCTTCCAATTTTTCTATATTATTATTTTATATATAGGTTAGAATTCAAGGTCTGTTAGAGTAAAAGTGAACTTGTAGATCCTTGCATTCTAGTATTTCTAATAATCATACAAATACTAATAATTACTGATCTGAAGTAGACCAGAAATATGGAGGATGTGTTTGAGACCAGCTGAAATATAAGGGAAATAAGTAATCCCTGGAAACACAATTAGCAGGTCTTGATAACAGTTAGGTACAGCTATGTCTCCTGCTTCATTTGTTATAGGAGAGTTAAATCTTTGCAATCACCATCCCAGACATAATTGGCATAGTAATCTTTCAGAACATGACTGAGCAATAGTACTTAAGAAATGGGAGGGTAGCCCCCTTCAGTGTCAGAAACGTGAGAGGCAGAAGATGGTGGTGAGATAGGTGGGAGTGGAGTCCATTTCCCCCTGCTCATAGGGTGGAACACCTAGCTGATCTTCTGATGAACAAAGTGAATAGCCAATGGTATCCCAGCATATATGAAGATTGGAGGCCAAACTGTAGGGGACATTAAAAAATCAGATGGTAAGGAGAGTGTTCCCAGATAATAAGGTCCCTGGGACCAGTGTGGGGACCAGGGCATCTGCAGCCCCAGGCCTGGCACCCACCAGGTCTGCTGCAGGATTCTTGGGAGAGAGCCAGGTCAACAGCTCCCTCCACTGCCAAACAAGATTTGAGCAGCACCAGGATGGACATGGATGCTTGAAGCCCCTGGGGGGAATAAGGAGAAAACTTCAAGCACACAAGCAAGGCGTGCACACACTGAGACACTTCTCCAAGGAGGACATACAGAGGGCCCAGAGACATATGAAAAGATGCCCGGTATCACTAGCCATCAGAGAGATGCAAATTAAAACTACAATGAGATGCCACTTCACGCCGTTAAGAATGGCCATCATAAATAAAGCAACAGATAAGTGTTGGAGAGGATGTGGAGAAAAGGGAACCCTAGTGCACTGTTGGTAGGAATGCAGACTGGTGAAGCCCCTGTGGAAAACAGTATGGAATTTCCTCAGAAAACTAAAAATGGAACTGCTTTTTGACCCAGCAATTCCACTGCTGGGATTATACCCTAAGAGCCCTGAAACACCAATCCAAAAGAACCTATGCACTCCAATGTTCATAGCAGCACAGTTTACAATAGCCAAGTGCTGGAAGCAACCTAAGTGCCCACCAGTAAATGAGTAGTCCAAAACCGCTGGTACATTTACACAAATAGAATACTATGCAGCAGAGGGAAAGCAGGAGCTCCTACCCTTTGCGATAGCATGGATGGACGTGGAGAGCATTATGCTAAGTGAAATAAGCCAGGTGGTGAGGGATAAATACCATGTGATCTCACCTTTAACTAGAACATAATCAAGAAAATAACAAAGCAAGCAAAATACAAGCACAGACACTGAAAGAAAGAACAATCTGAAAGTAACCAGAGGGGAGGTAGAAGGGGATAATAGGGGGAAAGGTTTTCAGGAGCAACTATGAAGGACACATGGACAAAATCAAGAGGGAGGTTGGAAGCAAAGTTGGTAGGTGGGTTTGGCTGGGGTGGGGGGGAGCAGTGGTGTGAAAATGCAAACAACTGTAATTTAGCAACATTAAACAACTTAGAAAGTAAAAAATAAAAAGTGGAAAAATGATGTGAATTTAAAGAGAAAATGCAAGAATATGAAAAACAAATCCATGAAATTTGGCAGACATCTTCTTCACAAAGAAAATAATCCCCAAACAGTATCTGGGGTACATAGAGTAATTCGGAACAGAAAAGTCATTAGTAAAGGTACTGGAACTGATGTTTGTAAATGTCTTATGAGAGTCATGAGGGAAAGCTGTCTAGTTTGGAAATCAATCTGCTGTCGAGTGTTAATCAAATACAATGCATATGAGGTAGATGATGAACTAATAATCACTTAAATCTCATTTAAAAAAACAACAAAAACAAAACAATAAAAGGAATTTGCAGGCAAATATCTAGAATTGTTTCACTCATTTCCTGGTTTATACCAGAGGGATGGCAGATCCAGACACCATCTTGTTGAAGAGGACTCCAATGAAATGCATCAAGGTGGAGTCAAAACCCAGAGATAATAGTGTTAAGGGTCAGCAGTATCAAAAAGGGTACAGAACAAAGAAGGTTGAGTCAAGGCTTTACAGGGGAGCAAATTAGTGTCAGAGACTATTTCATGTAACTGTCCCATTCTCTGAAATTGATATTTGGGACTTCAAACTAAAGTCTGATATTTGATGATAGAGAAGTTTCCAATACACTAAACATTCTAAACAAAGCCGCAAACAATTGGGGTCTGACATCTTCTCAAGCCTTTTAGTCATGTTCAAATAAGCCCTGCTACTCAATCTGTCCATCACCTTTTGTCTGTTCCATTTACCGAAAACCACTACAGAGAGGGTGGATATTTCAAAGAACTCCTTTAGTCCTATGTAAGAACCCAGAAAGGAGTCATAAGGCTTGTACTACCCTTTGCTGTTGAAGAGGAGGTGCATGTCCCCCACCCACTAACTCTGTGAATGTGGTTCTGAGTGAATCATCTGCAGGGATGAGGGATGCCTGAGAAAGAAACCGATACTGGCATTTCACTTCCCTTTGGAAGTGTTCCTATAAAGTGATTTGCTAATCTGACTTCTGTACCTTTTTGGACAGAGTGATAAAGTAATTGGAAAAGAAGGACGGTGGAGAAATGGGCTGGGGAGGAGAGAGGGCATCCACGTGGCAGTCAGCTTCCCACTCCTAGTGGTATGGCAGGATGTGTGAGGTTTTGTATGTCTACTGGATGCTTAGAAGGAGGAAAGCTTGAGGTGCCCTGTAAGCAACCCTCCCCCTGCTCCCACCATGAAGGTTGTTTTCTGTGTAAATGGTTCTACCAACAGAGACTGGGGCTGGGGCTGGGGTTGAGGCAGAGAGAATGGAAGAAAATTTTCCTTAATGGAAGAAAATTAAGCTGAAATCAGAGATCCTTATCAGAAAACTGCAACATGGGGAGCAAGATAGGGGAAGTCCCATCTTGCTGGTAAATTCCCTCATGGAACTCACATGTATCAGATCCACATTTGCAACACAGAGAGTATTGAGCTGTAGCCAGTATTTAATGAAGGACAGCAACTAAAATGGGGCTCTAGAAGCAGCCTAAGGACAAAGTGATGCAACCCCTCACTATCAAAGCTTCTTTGGTAGAAGTCAGGGGAAAGTAAGAGTTAAACATTAAGTACCATATAAGACGGAAGAGTTAAACAAGTCTAAAGAAGTTATAACTAAAAGTGACTGGAAGTTAGGGGTAATCTGGAGTGAACAGATTAACTACATCTGCCCATATGTAGTTAATATTATGTGTAGTCCTTCAAGAAGCAGGTGACAAGGTGATAAATAAGCAAGGATTTTTATTACGGAAAGCGCCTGTGAGAGAAAGTAGGGTAGATGCCTCGGAAGTCTGGAGAGGTGGGCATCAGATTACAATGCAGTACTGACTCCCAGTGAAGGAGAGGCAGAGGGACAGTTGGGTGGAA
This sequence comes from Micronycteris hirsuta, assembly GCA_004026765.1. Classification (NCBI taxonomy): domain Eukaryota; kingdom Metazoa; phylum Chordata; class Mammalia; order Chiroptera; family Phyllostomidae; genus Micronycteris; species Micronycteris hirsuta. The sequence goes on from PVJI01001408.1 coordinate 54,508, forward strand.
ATGTCACAATCAGCTACACAGTCTACTGAAGTTTAACGAAGGTGCTTAGAGTGTTGTCAACCAAAGTTGCCTAACAGAGGAGCCCGTGTCTTCTGGGAATGGACTTGCTTTTGTATCCCTCCTGTACTCAGTCATCTGCTGGTAGCAGGCTGTGGGAAGTGTGGTCTCAGAATAAAAAGAACAGATTTCAGAGCATAACACCTGGGGTTCTCAGTATATTATGTCCCCTGTAGCTGAAGACCCACCAGAAATATTCTTATGGCCATTTTGGTGGTTAAAAGAAAATGAAGGAGAGTTTAGAAAGCAGGGGTTAAAGAAGTATTGGAGAGAAAAACCTTAACTCCACAAGTTCAGGGTGATCAATAAATTGATTACATCAGACAGAGATGGATGAGCAGCCTGTGAGAACAGCAGAGGCAACTAATTCAGGGTCTAGGGCTTGGCTGATAGACTAGGGTAGGTTTGGGTTTGTATTGGCCAGGTAGCATGGCTGCCACCATGACCTGGACAGGGAGAAGAGAGAAAACCAGAGTCTTTATTTATTTATTTATTTATTTATTTATTTATTTATTTATTTTTATTGTTGTTCAAGTATAGTTTTTTGCCTTTTGCCCCAATGCCTCCCCACCACCCCAGACCTCCCCGCCCCCCCATATCCACCCCCTCCTTGTTATTGTCCATGTGCCCTTTATAATTGTTCCTGTAAACTCTTCACCCTTTTCCCCCTTTATCCCCCTCCCCTCTCCCTTCTGATCACTGTCAGCCTGTTCTCAATTTCAGTGTCTTTGGCTATACTTTGCTTGCTTGTTTGTTTTGTTGATTAGGTTCCTGTTAATGGTGAGATCCTTTAAAATGACCTGGAGTGCTGGGACCATCAATTTTAAATATTTCCCAAAGAAATCATGTTATTATTTATGTATTTACTCCAGCTCATGCATTATCTTGTTTTGTCTTATTCTTCTGCAGGGTTACTAGTCCTGTAAAAGAGATATTATTTCACCAAATGCATTTGGGATAAAAATTTTCAAAACTGTTGCTTAAAAAAACTTTCATTGTGGACATTATCATAATTTTCAAAAACACATAAAATGGAATGATCTAATATATTAATCATTGCCTTTAACAATTTTAACATATCTTATTTTATTATTATTTAAAATTACCTGATTTTAGTCCCTTTAGATTATTTTGAAGTGCATCTAAGATATAGCATAACCTTACTATGGTGAAGACTCCTAGGTGCTTTTCTGACGTGATTGGTAGGTTTCTTTAGGTCTCTTACTCCATGAAAGTTGTGGATTTATAATTTCTGTTTTTTGTTCACTCAGAGAACCTAAAAAGGTAGTACAGATTGTTGGCAATGTTGTGATCTGAGGTGGTTTTTATTTATTAATTGATTCCTAAGACACCTATTAATCAGGTACTGTATGGGAGTGATTTTAAATGCTAATTAAGAGCTTAAATTGGAGTTGCTTGGGTTTGAGTCCAAATCCCATCTCTAACATTTTCTCCCTAAATACACAAAGCTGTTAGCCACTGACTTTCTATATCTTCATTTGCATAATAAAATTTACACTATTTACTTATTAATTTGGTTGAAAGCACTGACTGTACTATACAGCGTGTTTTGAACAATGACTGACACTGCAAAGGTAATGCTATTGTTTGTACCGCAATGTGGTGAAGTAACAGCGTGAGATTCTAAAAATAGGGAAGAGGAATTCCTCATGGAAAACCGATTAGGTTAATTTAAAATGACTCTTTTCTTTCCTAGAAAAATGGAATGATGACAGAGCTTATCCCCTAGTACTCTAGGTGCCAATAATCATTTTGTGGTGTTCAGAGGTCTCAGCATTTTTCTTCCCAGAACTTCTTTCCAAAATTAGTGTTTTCTACTTAATGTAGCCAACAGCCATCAATTATTCAGTTCAACATATTTATATCAACAGGACAGCTTAAGTTTCACAGAGATCATGTATTACATAATGTTCAGCAACACCTATCAAATCCAACCCAACTCTATTACAGAAATTGACAAGTTGTTGCAAAAATTTTTATGGAAAGACAAGGGATGTAGAATAGCCGAAACAATACTGAAAAAGCACAAAGTTGGAGGACTTACATCTCAGATATACTGTGGACTAGTGACATAGAACTTAATGTCCAGAAATAAACTTTCACATTTCAGGTCAATTTACTTTGAACAAGGGTGACAAGATAACTCAATTGGGAATGAACAGTCTTTTCAAGAAATGGTGCTGGCATGAATAAACATCCACATGCAGCAAATGAAGTTGGAATCTCAACTCACACATAAAAAATTGTTACCTCAAAATGGATCAAAAGCCTAAATATAACAACTAAAGTTATTAACACTTAGAAGAAAATATGGAAGTTAATCTTTACCACCTTGGGTTAAGTAAACAGTGATTCCTTAGATATGATACCCAAAGTACAAGTAACCAAAGAAAAATAGATATAGTGACATTAAAATGTAAGATTTTTGTACTTTAAAGGATACAATTAAAAAATAAAATGACAACTTGATGTGGATCCTGGCCGGCAGGATCCGTGTGTTGTGGCCGAGAGACAAATGCACACGGACTGCAGAAATCCTGTGGAGAAAAGGGATGGCACGGTTGCTCTCTAAGTGAGAGAGAGGGTCCCGACCCCTGCCTGGACAGGCTTTTATTGCTTTTCTGGGCACATTACATCAAGGATGGTCCTCATTTACAATGCACAGGTTCCCTGTAGGTGATTACCTTTTACAGATAACAAAGAAAAGAATGTTGCTAATTACTTCAAGGAGAAGGATGTTACAGATCCAGGGGAAAAGTGGTTGAACCGGTTACACTCCATATTTGGAAGGTTTAGCACAGACTTTAGGAAGTTACTTTAGAGATAGGCAGTAAACATTTGTTGCCTCAATCCATGGAGAAGGAGTTTTAGCAAAAGCAAGTCTCATAGCAGCCCAGGTACAATGAAGGCCTGATTCCCCATGGGAAAACTTATCCATGGGCGTGGGTCCTGTGTGCCGACTTGCTCCCCACTGGTTTTCTAAGTGGGGGTTGAGCTACATTGCCATGCCAAGTGGAACAACTCTCTATAACAACTCACTAAATAAGAGAAAACAATTGCATATCATATATCTGGTAATGAACTCAAATCCCTAACATACAAAGAATACTTACAACTCCATAAAAGGAAATAACCCAGCTTTAAAGAATGGGAAAATTATTTCAGTAGACATTTCTCTAAAAAAGAAATTAAAATGGGCCCTGGCTGGTGTAGCTCAGTGGACTGATCACGAGCTGGGAACAAAGCAGACCCACTCTCATTAAGGACTCAAGCTGCATGCACATTATACTGTTTCATATTGTCTTTTAGACCTTAGAAATTTTACTACATTTTCCACTATTTTTTCTCTTTGTGCTTCAGTTTGGAGAATTTCTATTGGGTTGTATTCTATTTAGCTGATCCTTTCTTCAGTTGAGTCTGGTGTGCTAAGTTTTTAAATATAATTACTTTTATTTATATCACATTTTAAAATTTCTATAATTTCTTTTGTGCTCTTTTTTATAGTTTTCACCTATCTGTTGAAATTACCCATCTGTTCATTATGTTACTCATACTTAATATCATAGTCTTACAATGTCCCCATTTGATAATTTTAAAGTCCTCATCTGATAATTTTAATGTATGCCAAATCTGAATTGTTTTCCTGATAGCTATTTTATCTTTTTGCATTATATATTTTCTTGATGTCTTTGGCACTTTATAATTTTTACTGATTTCTAGACTTTTTTACAATAAAACTCTAGAGGCTAAAGTAAATAATATTTATTCCCACAAATGTGAAAGTCTTTTTTTTTTCAGGGTGTTATTTTGGAGGGTTGAGTCAATCTAATTAGTATTGGGTTTGTTGTTGCTATATATAGTTTTGTTGCATTACAAACTTCGATTTTTTTAAAAGATGTTATTTATTTAATTTTAGAGAGAGGGGAAGGGAGGGAGAAAGAGAGGGAGAGAAACAGCAATGTGTGGTTGCCTCTCACACACCCCAAACTGGGGACCCGGCCTGCAGTACAGGCATGTGCCCTGACCAGGAATCGAACTGGTAACCTTTCTGTTTGCAGGCCAGTGCTCAATCCACTGAGTTACAGCTGCCAGGGCTACACACTTCAATTTTTTAAGTGATGTTCTGCCCCTGCTTTGTGTTTGGTGTGGAAGGTCTGGGATATACAGGATTTATTTATTTATTTTTTTGATATTCAGTTTCTCCTTCGGGTTTTGTCATGCCCTATATTTCTGCACCACAGAAGGTTTTTCTTCTTCTGTGCTCCTGTCCCTTTCCTCAGTGGTAGGCTGCCATTGTTATAACTTTATACTCACAATGCTTATGTGTGGTTGGGTCCTTACTTCTCCTGCCTCATTAGTAGGCAGACTTTGTGTACTTGATCCTCAGGAGTGGCGTTCTCTCAGTATCCCTGCTCTTCCTCTGTCAAATAATTCTGCGAGTGTTCTCACTACAGAGTCTGGAGAACAGGCAAGTTTCATGTTTCTCCCCTGTATCACTAGCAGGAGAGCTCCATCTTGTGCAGGGTCCTGGGCATGGGTGAATTTCTCCTCCTTCACAGTGACAGCAGATCCTTACCTCATATCACTGTACAGGCCAGTATGAGTGGATTTCCTATTACCCTTCTCCTTCAGTGGATGACTTCTGCTTCATGCCAATGCCAGGTTTAGGGCAGATGGGTTTCCAATTCCATGCACATCAATAGCCAAATAACCATCTTCTTCCTTGTACCTGAGAACAGTTCAGAGCACAGCCAGTTTTTGTGGCCATCATCAGCAGGAGCCAACCTATGCCTTATAATCTTCATGGCCCATAGATTTGAGAGGCTGCACCCCTCATTAAATTTAGGCAAATCTGGTGTTCCTGGAACGCAGTGGGAACTCTCTCTCTCAGGTGTGCTTTAATCGTTAAATCTTTCTTATCAATAGTTACTGGACGCTCGGGTCAGGGGCAGGGATGAAGAATGGTGCAGATTCTTACTGTATCTGAGGATGCCTGGGATTCTAAACTGCCATAGTAGCACAGGTTTGGCCTATGCAATTTATTTAAATTTTAGCTGTTTTCTTCTTATCTGCTTTTAAGGTGATGATCTCTTTTTTCTATCATTTTGCAAAAGATAACATAATTTGTATTTCTTTCTCTTTTAGGAGAGATTTTGAGCCCTTTGAATATCACTTTGCAAGATTCCCTTGCAACTTCAACTCTTTGATAACCTAAAAAATATTATTTTGTAGATTATATGATTTCTTCTCGACACTGTGATAATTTGATATGTTTCTGAAATTTTATATATTTTAAAAAAGAATGAAAATTTAATTGTTTCTAGGTAATAGTAGCCACCTATTGGTAAATAAACATTAAAAATAGTGTCTTTAATATAGTTTCAAAACATGATTTATGGAAGAATATATTTAACCAAATGTGTAAGAGCTTTACATGACAGCAATACAACATTGCTTAGAGAAATTAATACAGAAATAAATGGAGAGATATATTGTCTTTATTTTTAGAAAGCTCAATATTTTAATTTTTTTTAATCCTCAATGTGATGTAAATGCAATCCTAATCCAAATCCCAAAAATCATTCTCACTAAAATCTGTTTCTTGCAACTGTAACAGGTTCCTCTACTAAACTTTCTCACTGTCCTCTTTTTTCTCTACTTCCTAGTACTTATCATAGCTATATTAAATAATAATTTCTATAAATATTTGTTTACTGTTGTTTCCCCATGAGACCATATATTCATACTGAGAAGTACGTCTCCTTTGTTCTGAGTAGATGTATAATAAATACTAAATGAATGAGATATGGCAGGGTTAGGTGAAAGGTAATAAACAATTTAAGATTATACTGGTATATAACTGATGACCATTTATGCACATTCTCTATACTGAAAAAGGGGGACACATACAATGAATTCCTCAACTGTCCATAAGATTGTAATCCAACTGGCTTTTTTTAACTTTGTGTTTTGAAATGATTTGGTGATTATAGAAAGTTATAAATATAGTGCAATAAATTTCCCTAAACTTTTAGCCAAATTTCCTGAATATTAATATTTTTTAAAAGATCTTATTCATTTATTTTTTTAGAGAGAGTGGAAGGGAGGAAGAGAAGGAAATGTCAGTGTGTGAGAGATACATTGTTTGTTGCCCTTCACACTCACCCAACTGGGTACCTGGTCCACAACAGAGGCATGTGTCCTGGCTGGGAATCAAACCAGCAACCTTTTGGTTCACAGGCCAGTGCTCAATCCACTGAGCCACACCAGCCAGGGCAAATGTTAGCATTCTACATTTATATGTGTTATTGTTCCTCTGTCTTGTTTTTCCTCTCTAAGTACACACACGTGAGCATTATGAAACCACATGAATATATATGTACATATATATTTTTTCCAAAAGTTTGAAGGATATTTGCAAGTAGGATACCCTTTTTCCTCTAGATATTTGAGTGTATTGTCTAAAATCAAGGATATTTTCTTACATAATCAAAGTAAGATTATCAATATCATGGAATTAATGTTGAAAATATCAAAACTATAGACTTTTTGAAAATTTCTCCAATTGTCCTATTAATTACCTTATAAAAAAAGAAACATTTTTTTTTCTGACTCAGCATCCAATCCTGGGGCACACGGTGAATGTAATTCTTCAATCTCTTTCTGTTTTGTGACTTTATCACTTTTAAGAGTTCTAGCTATTCATTTTGTAGATTATTTCTTATTTTGTGTTTACCTGGTTAATATCATGATAGAATTTAGGTAAGCATTTTTGGTAGAAATTGCATTTGGTAGAAAAGCATTTTTGGTAGAAAAGTCGATGTCAACTTTTCCCATTAATTGCAATATAAAATGTGATTATTTGATTAAAGTATTATTGGCCAAGATTTTATACTTCTCATGTTAATTAATAAGTATATTATATATATATTTCTTATATTTTATCATCATATATTTGCCAACCTCTTTATGTTATTATTATTCTTGTTGAAAACAATTCATAAGATAAATGCCAAATGGTATTTTTAAAATTACATCATATCTTCTATTTTCATTAGTTTGGAATCTACTATAAGGAAGAAGTGCTTCTGCTCCACCATTTATATATATTTGTACTCATGGATTCTTATTTTGTTCTATGACCTATAATATATTATCCTCATTATTTCTTTTATTGCTCAAATGTCTCAATGATATTTGAAGGCTTTCTTTCCCCATCTTCAGTTCAGATATATCTCACCAAGGCATCTGCATTATTTAGCTTTTAGCTCCTTTTAGCATTAAGTCATCAGTCAAGAAGACCGGCATAACATTCCCTGGGTGGTCAGACACTCAAGCTTCCTGCAATCTGCAATATGATACAAAGCTACAGAGCTGACATACCTGAGAAGCAAGATGGTAAATATACTGTAATTTCTGCTAAAGTAAAAAAATCAAACAAACAACTTTACTAATGATTGCTTTTGTAGTATGTATTCACAAACTCAACAGTGGATAATTTGGATGTTCTGCTGGAGGTTTGGTGGGGCTAATTCATGCCAGAGCTCTGTCAATCACCCGATATCCATAAAGTCCCATACACATTGGTAAATAGAGTGTAGGTCTCCAAATTACAGTGTTAACTTTGGAAAATGGCAGGGGAGAGTGGTGGTGGAGAAATGGGGACAACTATAATTGAACAACAATAAAAATGTAAAAATAATCTAAATACATAAGTAACAAAAATGACTGCAGGTATCTGTGCTAAAGAATAACATGAAAATATGCAGAATATGTGGATGCTGTAGTGTTTTTCCTTAAGTATACCCAACTTCTGCTTTGTTCAAGAAGCTAAATATCTAAGAATTGATTCAGGTCTGGGAGAGGGGAGACAAAAGAAATCAATGAAATGCATATATATTTAGTCCTTGGTATCTCATCACCAAGTAATATACAATTAAAGAGATTTTTATGGATCAAATTATTTTGGTTAGTGTATTGTCTCGGCACTTCGTTGTGTTAAGTAATCAAGCCTTTTATTTTTGTTTTCTGTGACTTAAGAAACATTATTTGTTCAGGGTTCCCTAATATACATTTGTCCTGATTTCATCTGCAGTATCTCTCATCAACCTGGCCTCAGAAGGACTTTTCAGAGATGCTGATTCCTTCAGCAATGCCCTTCTCCCAACACCACCCCTGTGCATCTCAAATACTTATTGAAGGGCAAATAGTCTCAGCTGTCTTGTGATCCCTACAACAGTGCCTGAATTTCCATCTGTTGAAATATTTAAAGATTTATATAAGAATTTTGAAATTTCAGTTTCAAAAAGAAGCCCCACCAACTAATCTTGCTTTTTAAAAAACAACTATACAAGTAAAACATTAGGACTGGACTTTGCTGCTCAAGATGGCATGTTGTATCCAGAATATCTGGATATATATTCACATGGTAACTATTGATATATTCAGTCTGACCTAAAATTGTATTTGCTTCTTCAGAAAATTACTTCAGAACTTATTTCCTTATATCTTCCATATGTTCATGCTATTATATTGATACAATTTTCAAAGTTGCACTTTTTATTTGTATTTAAGCCTCTCTTCTCAAGCTGTACTTTAAAATTTGTTTGTATTATATAATTTGTCTGTACAAGGAGGAATACTTCTCTAATTATAAGGCTCCAAGTGAGGAATTGGGTATATAAGAATTGCCTTTATCATAAAAGATATGTACCTCATTTGAGTGTGCTGACAGCATTGAGAAGAGGGAGGAAATAATTATCATACCGCTGAGGAAGAGGCTCCTTTAGCTGGCAGACAAGGCTCAGGGAGAGCAGATGTTTTGGGGAAACCATGAGTTTTGAAATTTTCAATGTGCCTGTATTTGACGTGGTAGAGCCCACACTTTACAATCAATGTGCTGAATCTTACACAGGGACTTTGGAAAATCAGTGAATTCAGTTGTTATAGCATATTTGGCAATCTGAAGGATATTGAGTTAATTACTAGCTACCTTATCACTTGTGCTGCTAGATATAACAGATTTTTAAACTTACATAGAATCCCTTGTTTCATTCTATTTAAAAAACACATTTTAGAAATTTGGACTTGATTCCTCTCCTTTAATTTTTCTTAAGTTCCTTAGAAACAGCCACCCTACGCAGCATTTCTTGAATTACTTTTGCCCACCATGCAATTCTATTATAGGAACAGCAAGGATCTCCCAAACTTGCTTCAATCAGCTCTTTAATCATGGTGATCACAGGGAATAATTTAATTTTGTCTTACATAACTGGGTGTTGTGGGCAACCAGCTGTCCATCTAGTAATGATAATGGGATTTTCATTGCCTTTAGCAGTAAAAGTGGATAATTAAGTTCACATTTCTTTCATTTTAGTTCAATTCTCTTATCTATAATGTATTGTTGGCTCCAAAGGCTGAATCAGATAGGTTCTCATTTGAAATCAAGATATATCATTTCAGTTGCAAGAAAAAAAGAAAATTGGGAAGATATCTGGACAATGAAGTTTGTAAAGTGGATAGCAACCAATAGTAGATCAAAGGTGAACAATAAATGTTTTGAGTACCACCGACGGTACCATGTCTTCTGAACACACATTAACATATGAAAGATGAGAACCATATGCTTTCACTCATATGTGCGATATAAAACTGAAAGCAACAAATGAACAAACAAGAAAAACAAACAAACAGGAACTCATAGATGCAGACAAAAGCATGGTGGTTACCAGAGAGAAGTGGGTTGAGAGGATAGCAAAGGGCATCAGATATGAGAGGGAGACATATATGGGGATGGAAGAGATGTTACATTGGGTAGTGGGCAAACAATGCAATATACAGATGATGTGTCATAGATTTATGCACTTGAAACCTATATAATCTTATTAACCAATGTCACTCCAATACATTAAATTAAAAAATAAAAAGTAAAAAGTAAAAAAAAAAAATATGAAGGTCAAAGACTTGAACAACACATCTAACTAGTGTGATATAAGGAGCACATGCAACATTGCACCCAACAATAAGAAAATACCCATTCATCACAGACATGCAACATTTCCAAAGCTGCAGCCTGCTCCTCTGAAAGAGACAACACTTAATCTTTTACAGGTCTTCCTTTTCTAGTAATACCAAACTGGAAATAATTGATGTCAAAAGTTTCTTGTAGTTTATGTGGATGCATTATATTAGGCTGATAAGTATATAAATATCAATAGTATGGAGGTGGGTATAATATAATCACTGTGTGTTTTGGTAGTTACCATGTTTTTGAGAAAAAATGAGGGCATGAACATTAGTTTCATGGTTAGTTACTTTCAATAACATCGTTGGGATAAATTAATCATAAGAGAAGGTGCTTTAACTCTTTCTGTACAGGTTCAACTGAATAAAAACATCATTAACATAATTATAGATCATTAGAGATCAGTCATTATTGGTAAACTTATACCTAACCCACATACTTATTATAAAGTTAAAGCGATCGTGGTGTTATTTTAAAAGTTTTCTAGTTTTGAATAAACCATATGTTTGTTAAAATATCCAATTCTATGTAAAATATTTTGATTTATATTGTGTCACAATTATAATTATACTCTGGTATTTTATGGCAGCCAGGAAACAATTTAAATTTCATGAGAAAGGCCTTATTCCTTATTTTTGAAATCACATGTTTTAGTTTCAATCATGGAAAAAGTTACACTTTACAGTCTCCTTATGAAGAAACTACAGTCCACTTAATTTTTTGAACATAAACTAATATTTAATGAGTACCCAGTGGTCATGTGACAGTGTAATAAATATCCTTCTCTTCAAATACCTATTAATTCCCAGCTTACAGTATCTTTTTAAGATGCTGGGAATCTGAGCAATTTCACCACATGAAAAACATAATAGTTCCCTTATGGAAAATTAAGAGTCATTATAATATCCTAGAAACCAAAGAAAAAGAAAAAAAAAAAACCCACATATCTCTGAATGTTAATAACTCCCATAGCTGTACGTTCTTACAGAAGAAGTATTTTTTTTCAGATATTGAACAGCATTCAGGATAGTTCTGGCATATCAATAAGAAAACAGTAATAAAAGGAAAAATTCTGCACCTAATATTGATACAATTACTAAGTACCTAAAGGAAGTGAATTTCACTTACTATGAAACTAATAGGTAAATCTTTCTGGGTGAGCAAAGGGGAAATTGGTATCATGGTAAAATTAAATCCCTAATACAACCAAAACATACATCTTTAATCTGAAACTATTTCTAATGATAAGGGGCAGACAAATTCAGGGTTAGAGTTAGGGTTACAATTTCCTTCCCCTTAGTGGGCAGGTGGTGGGTGTGGGTATTGAGGACAAAGGCTATTAGCAAATCTAGGAACTCTCATTATCTGAAAGACTGATATTGGCATTAGATAAGAAATAATAATCCCTAGGCTTTGTTTACCCCAAATTATGTATTTAAAACTAACTATGGGCAGTGATAGATTAGAAAATTACCAAAATACCCTTATAAACAAGGTGAGCTATTGAGTTTCTTCCACTCCACAGCTGGGCAAGACTGAGCTTAAAAGTGATCATTAGAAACATTAAGCTATAGTTGGATGAGGCCAAGAACCTAAAGTTTTTGGTGATCACTTGGTCTGATATAATCGTGATGACATATCTAGTCAGTAGAGAGACTTGTATGGAGTGAATTTATTTGTTAGACATCCTGATTGGCTTATGTTTGATAGAAGAGATGCAAAAGCTTTTAGCATTGGGTAGGAAAAACCATGTGAAAAGCACACATATTCCAACAAAGAGTGCTATTTGAGGGCAATTTTCCAAGAAAAAATGGCCATAATATGAAAGCTCTCAGCCCTTGCTATCACTGCTTTCCACTCTGAGAGCAGTGAATGTCCCTTTTTAATACAGGAGGATTTATGGCCTTGGTCTTCAGGAGAACAGAGGCTTCTGCATTAGCCTTGATCAGGTACAAGTTGTAAAGAGGATATGCTACTGCCAAATACTAGGGAAAGAGTGTGTCACTTAATCTGCATACTGGAAACAGTTTAAGGCAGGTACAGAAAGAGTAGTCGTCAGATAACAAAAAGTAACTTTGTGTTTCACACTTTTTATTTATTTTAAAACATGCATTGGTATTACCCAGTGAGGTAGATGCATATCCTCCTGTGTAGAACCAAAGTCTCAATATTCTCCAATGTGGAACAGGCGTGTTTTCATTATGGCAAACCTGCACATGAGTTTATAGGGACTCAATACATGAATTTGCCATAGCTGTATCTGTGATAAAATTAATTACAATGATCGAATATTGCTTTCAGTCATTTTTTTCTCAGCACTTTACATAATTTACCCCATTTAGTGCTCTCAAGAATCCCATGAATAAGGGATAATTTTTATCTCCATTATTACAGATGAAAAGGTGAAGCTCAGGGTGTTTGTCTTACCCAAATAATCAAAGGTGAAGCTAAGAACAGAACTCAGGTCTAGCTGACTCCAAATCCTTCTTCTTATTTCATCTTTACTGCTACCAAAGCCATTTACACTTGACTCTGTTGATGGGGAGAGAGAGGCTCCTATACAAGAAGATGCATCTATTTATTTATATGTTGGTAAAAAACATGTTTTCCTTTGTGATGAGAACATTGTGGCTTAGCAGTATTCTATTGTAAATATGTACCACATCTTCCCTAGCCAATCACAAGACATTTTGGTTGTTTCCTTGTCTTGGCCATGGTGAATAATGCTGCAGTGAACATGGGATGTGGATATCTTTGCTAATAAAAGTTTTCAAATTTTGGGAGTAGATACCCAGAAGAAAGATTGCCGGATGCTAACTCTGGAAAACAATATATAGAAGTTCCTCAAAAAACTATGAATAGAGGCTTTTAATTTTAAAAGAGTCAGTTATAATAATTGCCACATTCATAGCAAAACAATCCATACTTTGGCTTAGTAATTCTCTTCCTGCATGCTATAAAACAAAATTTATAAGCCAATAGGTATTTAACTTATTGTATAGGAATTGCTTTATGTCATTTTCTTCTAACCGCACTTAGTATAGGACAATTTCATTCATCTTGATGTTCTCATTATTAGTAAATGGTAACATATTTATTGAGTATTCAATAACTTAGCAAAATCTGTTAGAAGTTTTTCTTAAACCATTTAGTAGTTTTTCCTGGGCTATATTAATTTTTCCAGTTTTTCACATTTTCTTTTAGTTAAGCAAGGTCACGTGACTGTGCTTTACTCGATGAAAGATGAACTAAAGTGCTCTGCTTCGGGCTTTCTGCATATGGTCTTCATGTTTTTTTCGTGGTTTTTTTTTTTTTTTTTTGTCCCAACAACTTTAGAGGATGACAAAGCCACAAGATATGGGGATGCTGATAGAATTGAAAGGCACAGCAGAGTGTTATAGTACTGTGTTAAACTGTTTTCTGTATTACTACACTATATTTTAAACTTCTTTGTATGCAATTACAGTTACAAGGGCAGTAGCAGATACACATGATGGGGCAATAGTAGGTTTAAAATTGTGAGTATGCAAAACACAGAGTTTATTCTTGTATTATTATTTATTAATTATTGTGCTATTTTCCATACAAATGACTGTAAGCCTATCATTGTTCTTGTGCTGTATAATAAATATTAAATAAATTAGCATTTTCTGATTGAATAAGTGAATACATATTTTGCTTACTGGCCAGTGCACATCATATATAATGTTCCTATTTTATATTTTGTGAATATAAAAATCATAAGTTAGATTAAGAAAAGGTCAATTTTGATTTCCATGTATTAGTATGTGGTCATATACATATGGTCACATGCACACACATGAACCTTCATTTTACTCTTTGCAACAATTGGTGCAGTTAAGTTACATGACATTTCCTCTTCTCCACTGTTAATTCAGGTCTCTTGGGAGAGCGGTGCCTATTTATATGCAGTCAGTTCGAGTGTTCCTCAGACTTGCAGACTCTTCAAATATACTGCCTTTGTTTCTTAAACTATTCTTTTGTCACTATGTTTTGTTTGACTGACTTCACTTTGTATGTTTTCTCATTGATGGTCAAACTCAGGGCATTGAAATTTTAACATCTTCACCTTGACTAAAGTTTTTCCTTTGTTCAACTCCAATAGAGTTGAGTTTTGGTGAGGAGAATGTATAAATATAGGTTGGCTACAGCTTTATCACCTATTGCATAATTTTACAGATAAAAATCACACTAAGTTGTATTTTTATACCACACAATTAATCATAGAATATGCAATGTGCAGTACTATAAAAGTTCCATAGCATAAATGCAATCCTGGACACCATTTAAAATACTTTTGCCCAAAAATTTATGTGGAATTCAAAATTTTACCCTACCTATTAAAATTCTAGATGCCGTGAAAGAATAATGAAATAAAATGAAGACTTAAATACCCCTACTTCAGTAAGTTAATTATGAAATGAATTATTGAGTTAATGTGAACTTTACTTGCAAGCAGAATAATTTTCATTCAGTATTTCCTAATGATACCAAAAATTTTGAAAAGGGCAGATTTTAATGTTAGCATTTTTACTAATGTATTCTATTTTTCAAAAATAGGCTTTATCTAATTATATTTAATGTGGCTTTTAATGTAAAATATTTCTTAGATCTTAAACTCTGGTGTGAACTCCTATAATTATACGTAAGTCTCTATTGCTCTGCTCTGCCTGTCTCTATGGCCTTCAAAGACTTCATCATGGCAATACGTTCATCTGTTTTCTCTTCTCATTAGGTCTTTAAAGTCATTAACAAATATTGAAGCACTGAGAGCTTTTACACATAATGTGTATGTATTAAAGCTGTGTGACCTTTTCAATATTCTCTAGTTCATTTTGCTGGCAATTCTTTGTCACGTAACTCAAATACTATAGTTTTGAAAGAAACTAGTAGCTTCAGGGTTTGAGTTATACAACTACGACTTTATTAAGGCAAGTGAGAAATTCAAAGAATAAGTCTAATTTCTAAATGATAAAGATATAATTATTCAATATAATGAGAAGGAAAAAAGTAGACTATAGAAATAGACTAAAACTTTTAAGTAGAATTTTTGAACTCCATATTGGAACTTTGAGTCTTTGTTACCGTATTCATTCACACATCTATAGAAAGCTTTGTGAGACAAACGCAAAGCAAGAATTCTGGAAACTCAGCATGAATTCCTCTCAACTCCAGACTTTTAGGAAGCTATAATATTATAGTTGAATAAAATACATATATAAATGTTTGCAATATTTGATAAAGATAATTATTAACCAGTATAGGTTTTAGAAAATAAAAGACTCCTTCAACTGGGGAAACAAAAAAGGCTTCTAGAGATGATGGTATAGCAAGTAGGCCTCAAAAGACTAGGATAATTTGCATAAATGTATGTAGAAGAAGACATTTTAGGTGGAGGGGTTTGCTAGAGTTTAAATATAGTTGGGAAGTGTTTTGTTTAGCTTTCTTTTTTCTTTTTTTCTTTTTTTTTTAAAGATTTTATTTATTTATTTTCAGAGAGAGGAGAAGGGAGGGAGAAAGAGCAATGTATGGTTGCCTCTCACATGGTCCTCACTGGGGACCTGGCCCGCAACCCAGGCATGTGCCCCGACTGGGAATCGAACCAGGACCCTCTGGTTCCCAGCCCGCGCTCAATCCACTGAGCTACACCAGCCGGGGATTTTTTCTATAAAACTTTTTTTAGAAGGGATAAATCTGATTATCTAAATTAAACCTTAAACAAATATATTTTATTGATTATGCCATTGTAGTAGGCCCATTCATTTTCTCCCCTTTATTCCCCTCTACTCTGCATTGCCCCTCCCACCACCATTGCCACAACTTAGTTCATGTCCATGGGTCATACATATAAGATCTTTGGCTTTTCCATTTCCTACACTATTCTTAACCTCCCCCTGTCTATTTTCTACCTACCATTTATGCTCCCATTCCCTGTAACTTTACCCCCATTCTCCCCTCTCCCCCTCCCTGCTGATGACCCTCCACACGATCTCCATTTCTGTGAATCTGTTCCTGTTCTCATTGTTTGCTTAGTTTGTTTCTGATTTTGTTTTAACGTTCAGTTGTTAATAGCTGTGAGTTGTCATTTTAATGTTCATAGTTTTGATCTTCTTTTTCTTAGATAAGTCCCTTTAACATTTCATATAATAAGGGCTTGATGAAGATGAACTCCTTTAACTTGACCATATCTGGGAAGCACTTTATCTATCCTTCCATTCTAAATGATAGCTTTGCTGGATAGAGTCATCTTGGATTTAGGTCCTTGCCTTTCATGACTTTGTATACTTCTTTCCAGCCCCTTCTTTCCTATAAGGTTTCTTTTGAGAAACCAGTTGACAGTCTTATGGAAACTCCTTCATATCTCCTTTTCTCTTGCTGTTTTTAAGATTCTCTCCTAATGTTTAATCTTGAGTAATGCAATTATGATGTACCTTAGTGTGTGTTTCCTTAGGTCCAGCTTCTTTGGGACTCTCTGAGCTTCCCAGACTTCCAAAAAGTCTATTTTCTTTGCCAGATTCGAGCAATTTACCTTCATCATTCTTTCAAATAAATTTTCAATTTCTTGTTCTTCCTCTTCTCTTCTGCACACCTAAGATTCAGATGTTGGGATGTTTAAAGTTGCCCCAGAGGTTCCTAAGCCTCTCCT